>CAUYSK010004219.1:0-47513 GCA_963575035.1 Avahi laniger | reverse complement strand
GCTTCCTGAGTCCTAACTGCCTCCGGGGTATATTCCTGGCACAGAGCTCCGGGAAGTTCAAGATGCTTCCCGCTCGCGTCTCCTCTCCACTGAGTCCCACGTTTCCAGACCCAATTCTACATCCACTTCACACGAGCCCCTGCCTCATGGAAGGGTTGTAAGTCAGTGGGGAAGCTAGACTGTCCCGTGCGGTACTCGTCCCGGTGCACTTACTGGCCAGGCTGGCTCCGCCGTCGCACGCTCCTCTCTCTATTGTCGTATGTCCGCACTTTCCAGGTTTTGTATTCCTATCTCCTGTTATTCTTTTACCTGATTTGTGTGTCCCCCGCTGAATCTGCACCGATTCCCCTCGCTGTTTTTGTGGGAGAGCGCTCCGATTGTGTGTAGCAGACCAGGATCTGCGTCTCCCTCTCTGGAAGCAGGGATCCAGGAGGCTACCCTAACTCCGCCATTTTTTCTCCTCTCTAGCCCCAACTTCTTATTTAATGGAAAGAAAAGACCAAGGTTAAGATGTCCAAGTGGCAGTTTACGGTAAAGGTTGGATGATAAAATAGGTCCAAGGCTCAGGAGGTAAAGCCTTGTCTACCATCCCAACACAGTGTCCTGGGATTTCTTCATTATACCTCTTATTATTCTTTTATTTCTTTCACTCAATTCAGAGTATTTTTTCACACACATAGAGATGATAATTTAAGAATATACTGTTTAAACCAATTTTTATTGATTCTCAGGTTTTCGTACCAGAAAAATGTCCTATAGTATGTACAAACACTCATAACCAAACTTGAATTCAATCATAGCGACAGAAGTCAGATATAAAAATAAAAGAATTATATCAGTTGTAATTCACAATACAGGAGGATTGCCAACTTATGACTTAAAAATCATTTCAGGAAAATGTATTTTCAAGAGGCCATTAATCAGATGTTCAAGTTCTAATTCATCAAGAGAAGTATTCCTCATGAACTAGAGATAGAATCTGATGGTTTTACTAATTCTTTATAATAGGAACAGTTAACAGGGACAGAGTTGCAGTCAATAAGCTCTCTCCATAATTGAGTCTTAAGCTTCTGAATTTGTCAACAATAATAAAGGGTACAATTAGAAAGTAACTAGGGAAACAATAATGGTTGTGCTTTTAATGAAGACTGAGACCCTTTTACAAACTCTCTGCAATTAGTTTTTGTGTGCTAGAAAATCTTTTGTGAGTCCTACAAAATTATGGGCTATATCCTGTCTGAATGTTATTGATGCCTGTCTCTAATATACAGAACAATTAGGAAAGATAGATAAAGAAATAAGACTGGTGAGGTAAAAATAGAGATAATTGAAAACTAAGAAGAGTCATTTCCATCGTCCAAAAAGTGATAATGGAATTCAGCATGTAATCTGCTATTATTCATCATGTCATTCTGTGATCTAATACCAGATTAATCAATGGAAGATTTCATCCATCATAATGGGCTTAATGTTCCTCACAACCAGAATCACAGTGGGAGGTTAGATTAGGGCCAATAAGTTCCTGAAAGATTCAAACATTATCCTTGGAAACATTAATGATGTGTATATTGCATCATGCATTTGGCCAATTATTCTATTTCAGTTTTATATGAACAACTACATCATCACTACACATCATTTGACAGAAAAGAAAAAAAACATAAGTGATTTAATTAATGAAGTTCAGAACAGCTGATCTTCATAATAACTTTCAGATATAGGCCGGTCAGAGATCTCTATACCCTTTTGGCTAGATGAAGATTCCGAAACTGAGAGGTGAAGCAACTTGCCCAGGAGAAGTTAAAGGTCCTTATCTTCCTATGGCACATCTTTTAATTTTCTTTAGTTGCTGAATTTCACCTCAAACCAAACATACTTTTGGCTTCGAATTGAGTAACAAATTCTGTTAAATATCAAATACTATATTCTTATATACAGATTTACACTTTATCTTTCAATGTATGCAACATAGCTACAACTTTCTGAATTTAAATAAAGTTTCACATTTCATTGTATGTTAGATATTTTGGGGATATTCTGATTCATAAGGTACTTGGTTGAAGGGTGGCTTATTCTTAGGGAGCACTCCTCAAAGTTTTCAGAAGGTTATCTTTCAGAATTATGATTCAATTATTTTTTTTTTTTGAGACAGAGTCTCACTGTGTTGCCTGGGCTAGGGTGCCGTGGCATCATCCTAGCTCACAGCAACCTCAAACTCCTGGGCTCAAGCGATCCTTCTGTCTCAGCCTCCCGAGTAGCTGGGACTACAGGCATGCGCCACCATGCCTGGCTCATTTTTTCTATATATTTTTAGCTGTCCAATTAATTTCTTTCTATTTTTAGTAGAGACGGGGTCTCACTCTTGCTCAGGCTGGTCTCGAACACCTGAGCTCAAACAATCCGCCTGCCTCGGCCTCCCAGAGTGCTAGGATTACAGGCGTGAGCCACCGCGCCCGGCCTATGATTCATTTATTAATAGAAAGGACATAGGAAAACTTTTCCTTCAATTCAATGTCAATCTAAAAGAAAATTATTTTAGTGATTTGACACTTAGAGTTTTAATGGAAGTAGTTTTCTGCCACAAACCACCCCTTCAGAGCGTTGCAACATTAAAAACAATTCAAAGATTCAAGCAAATCAATACTGAGGTCTAAAGTGTTGATTGTTGAAGATATGGATTACCAGAGCCAGGGAGCACTATTTGAATAACTTTATCCCCAGAGGAAAAAAGCACAACAAAAATGGGCTGTATTAGAATACTTGCAAATCTTTCATAAATATAACCTCCTTATCCTTGAGAGTTCCTAGATTCCATGAAGGAAAATGTCTTAAAACTCCTCAGAGGATTTTCTAAAAATGTCACCTTGCTTTATAAGTTAGATCTGCTCAGTCTGGTCTGGCACTGAAGAACAGACTAGCTACAATTTTCCTGATGGAGGTGAAAATTGGTCCATTTTAATGGCTTGAGAAGGATGTTGGACGCAGGTCTGAGAGCCTAGGTGTTTGGAAGTGAATTTTTGGTCTTCTCAAGACAGATTATTCAAAAATTTTCTTTGGGTTTTAAATATTGATACTAAATTTATTAGAGTTAAAAAACCTAATTTTTCCTTTGCTTTTGAGTTCATAAAAATATTATTCAACTTAAAAATCTAATAGATTTTAACAATCCTTAAAATGACTTTTAAATAATGTATGGTCCCATTTACCAACTTAGTAAATTGAACACCTTCAAATATTTTAAACTACATTTTTACATTTAATATATAGTATTCATCCTTTTCTTAGATCTTTTAATTGTCTTATAACAAAGCCTCCAGGGTATTAAATAATTTTTATAAATAAATTGAATTTATATACATAGTGAACCCAAAGTTCTCTTAAATATTAATAGTTTTAAAGAATGCAATAAAATTCCACTTAAAATCATAAGTATAATCAATTATTCAGGTCCATATTTTAAATTGGAGTTACAAGGCTGTCTCTATAAAAGGTCAAATTCTCTTAAAATTGCAAGTACATAGACATCAAATATATACGAAATGATAGCTTGATTTTCTCAAACCATTATTTTAATTCTAAATCTTCCCACATTTAAAAAATCTGTACTAACTAAAGAAAATAGTCACCATTCCAAATTCCTATGGTTACTTAAAACAGGAGATATCGGCCAGGTATGAGATCTGAAGCTACAAGTCTTTGGGGCCACCCATTCTGTCATTCTGAGCCCTTTTTGTATAGTCACTGTATTTCAGACAACTCTGGTTAAAAAGGAATGGGTCTCCTAACTCACATTACTTATTTGTTTCTCAGAGAGGTTTATCAGTGCCCACCCAAGCTGATCACTTATAATTATGTACTTTTTAAGATATATTGTAAGGCTTAGTGCCCACGCATGGACACTGGAGCCAGACTGCCTAGTGCCAAATTCCAGCTCTACCACTTATTAGCTGGGTGACCTTGGACAAGGAGCTTAAACTCTCTGTGCTTCAGTTTTCTAATCTGTAAAATGTGGATAATACTAGGAACTACTCATAAGTTTGTTATGAGAATTAAATGTGTTAATATACATAAAAACCTCTGAATAGTCCCTGGCACATAGTATGTGCTATATAAACAGATGTTAACTGTTGTTATTGTTACATGTATTTTCCTTCTAACTTTAATGATCTTTGAACAGGATATTTTCCATTTAATTTTAAATACCTTTGAACTTGATAGTCTCTAGCAATGATTCATGTTTATAGGACCATACAATTTTCCTATATATACAAAATTAACTTGGATATAATTTTAATATTACTTTGGATTTTTCCCTTATATGGTCAGAGGTTAAGTCATTCTACTGACTAGTTTTAGGCTCAACTTTATGCACTTACAAAATGACTTGCTTGAGTCATTACACTCTCTATGCCTCAATTTCCTTATCTGAAAAGGGGGATAATAACCCCTGGCATGCCCTACCTGTCTCATTCAATAAGTACTAAATATTTATTGAGCATTGACTATGTCCTAGTTACTAGCCAGGGTGGGGACGGCAGGGAACAAGTGGTGGGGAGAGGTGGTAAGTACTAAAGAAAAAAATAGAACCGATTAAGAAGAAACAGAAATTTGAAGGAAGGATTTTGGAGGCTTGTTATAATATTACACAGGGTGATCAGTGTAGGCCTTATGGTAATGTGGATTTGAATAAAGACTTGAAGAAGGTGAGAGAATAAGCCAAGAGATATCTGGGGAAGAGCACTTCAAACAGAAAGAATGATGTATTAGCTTCTGCTGTAGCAACAAACAACTCTAATTTCCCCGCCTCTTACAAACACAAATATTTATTTTTTGCTCATGTTTATATGGCCAATAGGCACTCCCACAATTCTTCCAGAGACTTCCTCTCTATAGATTTAATTATAAGTATTTAATTATTTAGAATTAATTACAAGTATTTAAACTTATCAGAGGCTGGGAAATATATTCCACTATAGGGAAGTATGGCAAGATTAGGGAGTACGAAGAAAACAGTTAACACAGTAGATCTGGTTGTTTACTCCTTGAATGTCTACAAGTGTCCTCGATTTATTTTTGGCCAATCCTTGGGAATATAGCTCTCAGAATGTTCTTTATATCACTGATGGATTGGTTGTTGTGTACACCTTCAGAAATAAACCATACCATACCAGCTTGTCATGATTGCTTTGCACAAGCCTCGAGATTGATGATGTGTACCTGGTTTCATTGTTGAGGTCCTGAGTTTCAGTTGCCATGGCTGTTTGTAAGTAGGATGTGTGTTTGTGACCAATCCCCCTTATAAAAGCCTCAGGCCCTGAGGCTCAAATGTGTTTCCCTTGGCAGAGTCATTCCACATTTGTCTCTGTAGATTGTTGCCAGAGAAAAAGGCTGTCCCATGTGGCCTTGGATGAGGAAGGACATCAGAAGCCTGTGTTGGGCTTCTCTGGACTCTGTTAATGTGTATATTTTTCCTGCTATTTTTGCTCTGCATGTTTTGCTGTAATAAATCTTAGCTGTGAGTATAAACTGATATTAAGTCATGATCCCTTCTCGTGAATCAGCGCAACTAAGGAGGCATAGGACATTTGATAAAGGAAGAGAATTAATAACTGTTACCACAAACAAAACAAAGTTTTAAAAGCAGGAATATACCATGCGTGATGAAGAAGCAGCATGGAAGCCAATGTTTATGGAGTGATGAGTGTGAGGGGGGTGGAATAGGAGATGAGGTCAAGGAGAAGTGGGGGACCAGATAACTTAGGGCTTCAAAGGTCATGGTGAGATAGGAAGCCATTGGAAGGTTTTTTTTTCATTTCAGGATATTATGGGGGTACACACATTTTGGTTACGTGTTATGACTTTGCCATACCCAAACCATGATTTGAGGTGTGCCTTTTCCCCCCTACAATGCTCCCTATGTCTTAAAAGGGATCACTGGAGTTACTTTTTTGAGAATGGACAATAGGGGGAAAAGGATAGGGAAATCCATTAGGAGGCTATTGCAGTAATTCAAGGGAGAGATGATGGTGACGTGAACCAGGTAGCAGCAGTACAGTTTGTAAGAATTGGTCAGATTTTCAATATTTTGAAGATGACTTTTATGGATCAGTGGAATAATGGTGTGTGTGAAAATTTATCAGATGTAAGGCACCATACCCAGTCAAATGATTATTAATTGGATTTGGACTATTGTTTTGGCCAGGGGGAGGAATAGGGCCTAAGAATCCTGAGGAAAAAGGGAAGCTCCCATTGCCCAGGCTGCAGAGGGGGCTTTCTCGGGCCATTCAGGAAGTCACACACAGAACTTTATTGATGAAAACCTGAAAGCCCCAAGAAACATGATTGGACAGTGCTATTGTCTCAGATAGTCTCTCTGTGGTCAGGCCTAAGTCCCCAGCCCAGAGACACCATCATAGAGGAAAATTTATTTCTTTCCTCATTCTCAAAGAGGACCTGGAATATTTTTTTTTTCTCACTACACCTCATCCATGTTACCTGGTATAATTTTTAAAATTTCCCTAAGATTGTATCTGCAAACTGGAATAGGGTTTGTTCTGCCTTTGCTCACTGGCATGTGTGTAACCAGAGTGGTCTCAAGGGTGGGTGTTTTCTGTCACCTCATTGCAATAAAAACACGTGCAGATGTCACATATATTCTGGAGCCAGCTTCTGGGTTGAGGTCATCAGTGAGGATTTAGCCTATGCCCCACTTTCTGGTTTCCTAGTGCTTCTTTTTTGTCCCTTTTGTCTTTCCTCACTTCCCCAATTTCCAAATCAACCTTCTACCACCACACGGAGCAGTGTTTGGGAAAATGTAACTCCCTTTTGTGCCTGAAGATTATACTGCTAACTCAAATGCAAAGGAAAAATTTGAACTGAATTATCTCTATTGCTTCTGTTCTAAAAATATCACTTCCTCTTTACCTAATGTGTGCAGGAAATAGGTGGCTTTATTTCTATATAACAGATGCAAAAGCAACTCAGATAAAGCAGTAAACCCCAGGTGTGTATGCATTCTGGTATACTTAGAATTGCCACAGTTGGAAAGCTAAATCCTGATACAAGACCTAGAGCTAATTATACCAGGAAGAGTTAAGAAATTGGTTTAAAAAGGGAATTTGTGATATGATCCCTGTTGACAATTGGATTAGGGTATGTTCTCAGCTCTGTGGTTTGCAGGATGTTTTTCTACAAATCATTAGCAAAAAATGTCAAACAAACCCTTTTGTTCTTCACTTTGAAAGAAAGCCGCAGATTCTTTAGGGGATCTGAGTGCAGTGCACCAAAGCAAGCAAATGTATTCAGAAAGTTGCCTGGCCAACAAGTTACTTTGCTACCTGACCCATGAGACAGTGGCTGACTGTAGGTGGATAATCCAGGTTGCATAATGACATGCTACTCAGGCTGCTTCAAAGGGAAAGAGTACATTTTCCTTAAGATGTTATTTATTGCACTTAAGAAGCTTTTCATTTTGAACCGTATGAATGATTTGTTTTTTGTTTGATGCAGGGTGGCATTACCTAAGTCTTTATGATGTATAGAAGGCTTTTTAGGAAGGAAGAAACCTTTGAGTTCTATTATCTGTCAAAGGTAAAGTATGTGTGGGTGGGAGAAGAAAGGAGGGAAGGAAATGATTTTCATTCCTCTATTTTGAACTATAGTGTCTAAGTGGAGCAGACTTGGATTCTAGCCATAGCGTTGCTGCTGCTGACAACCTGTGTGACTTCAAGAAAGGCACTGAACTTCTCAGGACTTTAGTTTGCTCAACACTAAAAAGGGAGGCTGCTAGTTGAGATTTATTCATTCAACAAATACATATTGAATAGCTGCTCTGGCACTGTTGTAGATGTTTTGGATCTATCAGTAAACAAAACAGGCAAAGATCCCTGTCCTCATGGGGTTTTCATTCTAGTTAGGCATGGGAGGGAAAACAATAAACAATAAATATAATAAACAAGAAGGCATTTATGGTATTTTAGCAGTGTTACGGAAAAGAAGAAATAGTAGAGGTAGGTAAAGGGTCTTTGGAGTACTACCAGAGGTGGAGGGTATAGTGAGGGTTACAATTTTGGTAATCTCTAAGATACTATCTCTTAAAATATGTGATTCTATGGTATTATTTAATATTTATGATTGAAACAACTTTAAAACACCTAGAAAGATATTTAAAAATTTATCATTTCTATTAGTTTACCTTTTGAGCATGCAATCTCTTTGGTTCCCTTTGCTCTGTTCTCAGAGTTTGCAGAATTAGTCACAATAGCCAAGATATGGAATCAACCTAAGTGTCTATCAGCAGATGAATATATAAAGAAAATGTGGTTTATATACACAATGGAATAGTATTCAGCCATAAAAATGAATGAAATCTTATCATTTGCAGCAACATAGATGGAACTGGAGGTCATATGTTAAGTGAAATAAGCCAGCACAAAAAGACAAATATTGCATGTTTTCACTCATATGTGGGAGTGAAAAAATTTGATCTCATGGAGGTAGAGAGTAAAATGGTGGTTACCAGAGGCTGGGGAGGGTGTGTGTGTGTGTGTACCAGGGGAATGAAGCGAGGTTGTTTAATGAGTATGAACAAACAGTTAATAGAAGAAATATTATAAATTCTAGTGTTGGATAGCACAGTAGGGTGTCTATAGTTAATAACAATATATCGTACATTTTAAAATAACTATTAGGTTATTAAGTATGAAATGTCTGATTTCCTTAAGTACTAAGTTTGATAGTTGATATCTCTGACATTTCATTTTGACACATCTTGTTTTATTTTTATTGTAAAGGTACATCCTCAGTCTTGCAAACACACATTTTGGCTTGTGATTATCTTTCAAATATTTTTGAAGCAATTTTTGTGAAACCATGGATAAATCAAACATTCATGTTATTTTTGAATATGAGCTCCATCGTGGAACGCATGCAGCACAGAGAGGTTGAAATATCAAAGAAGTGGTTGGGAAGGATGTGGCTAATGAACACACAGTATGTGGATGGTTTGAGAAGTTCCATTCTGGTGATTTTAATCTTGAAAATGAGCCACATGGTTGACCAGAGACCAGGGTGGATAATAATGAGCTGAAAGCTGTAGTGGAAGTGAATCCATCTCAACATACACGTGAATTAGAAGCAAAGTTTGATGTTACTATTCCAATAACATTGGACCATTTAAACAAATGGGCAAGGTAAAGAAGCTGGATAAATGGGTTCTGCATGAATTATAAGAGCAATCAGAAGAGAAATTGTCTCAAAGCTTGCCTTTTTTTTGCTGTCACAACATAAAGGTGAACCATTTCTTCATTGAACTGTTATGAGAAATGGATTCCTTTTGACAATTGCAAGTGTTTGGTACAATGGTTGGATAAAGACGAAGTGCTGAAACACACTCCAAAACCAAATATTCATAAAGGAAAGCTAATGGTATCTGTTCGATGGTCCAGCACTGGTTTTATCCACTACAGCTTCATGAAACCTGGTCAGTTGATTACAGTGGATGTCTACTGCAACCAGTTGGATGAAATGATGAGGATGCTTGTGATTAAGCAGCCGAGATTGGTCGATTGAGACATTCTTGTAAAGATATAAATAGATAATTAAAAATGTGCAAAGTCAATACTTTGTTAGAATGGATATGGAGCAATTTGACAAGTACTAAGAGGGACAGGTGGTGGGCAAGCAGTTAAGAGATTGTTCCAATAGTCCAAGGAAACGATGTTTGAGCCATGGCAGTAGGAAATGGTATTGGAAAGGCTGGATGTGAGACCCAGAAGCATTAAGGTTTGATGGTGAATTTATTGTGTGGGGTGAGGAAGAAAGAAGGGTATAGCGTCATACTGAGGGGTTCAGCTCAGTAATGGGATGCAGAATATATCAGTTTCTATTGTTGTCATAATCAACTGCAACAAGTCTAGCAGCTTAAAAATATCCATTTTTATTATCACTGTTCTATGGGTTGAAAAATCTAGCAAGTCTCAAATATTTTTCTCAGGGTATCACAAGGACAAAGTCAATGTGGTGGCTGATTTGAGCCACTTTGACCATCTTGAGCCTCTCAGATGGGGAGAATGTAAGCTTATTCAGGTAGTTGGCAGAATTCAGTTTCTTCTTATGGTTTCCCTGTGACTCTGTCCATCTTCCAGACAGCAACAGTAGGTTGGTTGAGTCCTTCTTTGGCTTTAAATCTCTCTACATTCTTCTTCTGCTGCATCTTTCTACTTCCCGTTCTGCTTTTAAGGGCTCATGATATTACACTGGATCCACCTGGATAATCCAGGTTAGTCTCACTGTCTTAGATTTGTCTGCAGGTGAACCAATGTAATATCTTGAGCCCTTAAAAGCAGAATGGGAAGTAGAAAGATGTAGCAGAAGAGAAATGTAAAGTCCTTTTTGCCATGTAATGTAACATGTGATATCCACAGGTGTGACACCAGGAGGTGAATGTCATGGGGATCGAAATTCAGTTTACCACAGATAAAGCACACAAGAAACCATGAAGTGGTTAATTTACCAGCCATTCTAGCCTCTTTGTAGAATGTTTCCCTGTACTGCAGAGGCTGGAACCTCTCTTGCAGCTGAGGCTCTGGATATGATTTAGGTTTTGCCATTCAAACGCACTCACATGAGACTCAGACTTGGAAGTGAGGTAAAGAGGAGAGAGGCAGCATGCAAGACATCTGTTTTGGCTGGTGAAAATTGGAGCAATGCTGGAATGATTCTGGAGCTGTAGTTGACTTCTTGATTCAGCAGGCAACTGTAAAAAGGAAGCAGCCACATACAAGATTGTCCTCGATTGCTTTTCAGATACAGAAAACATTTTTTGAATGTCTTTACATGGGCCTGGCAATTTTCCAAAGTTACCTTATTTGATGGAGGTATCACTAGCCCCATTTTGAAAACTGCAGAAATGGCTAATCAGATGTTTAGGGGACTTGTCCATGGTCATATGGTGATAAGAGCTGAGATTCAACTTCAAAGTTGTCTTCATTGTATAACAGCCACTGCCTCCTCCCCCTCCCCCTTCCCTTTTCCTTCTCCTATTCCTTTTTTAGGAGATTAGAATCATTTTCCTAACACTAGTAGCTTATGGCCATATTCTGGATTCTAACTTTGACCTTATGTGGAACTCAGCTCTTTGCAAAGAGTTTTTACCTCCACAGCTTCACTTGATGTCAGGAGATGTAACTGGGGACTCATGGGGATTATGGAAGATGAAGGAAAGAAATGGTCAGGGATGACCAGCATGAAAACCTGCAATATCCAGTTTCAATGAATGCTGGAGAGAGTCTCACGTTTCTATTGCCTGCCTACATGGAGTGACCTCCCATAGACCATGTCAGTTCAGGAAGATTGCTCCAGAAGCAGACAAAGAACCTGAATTCCATAGACATGGCTGTACCTGCTGCCACAGGAGATAGATGAGATGCTCTGGCAGGTCAGCCAGAAGAGAAGAGGAGCTGGGCTGTCACATTCATACAGTGACAGATGCCTGTGTTCATATAATGTGAGAGAGAATCTCTGGGACTGGAAGAGGCAGAGAAATGCCACATTTTGATAATTTCCTTAAAAATGCAAAGAATGTTACAGGATTGTCATGTAAAAGTTATCGTCTTGTGAAAATATGGAATTGTTTCTTTTAGGGAAAGAAAACATGAGTGAGAAAAGGAGCTCTGAGTTTACTTCTGGTAAAGGTAAAAGCAGCCTCAGAATTGGCCCACATCACTAAATTGGTATGTGGCCTGGGGGCAGGGTGCAGGAGGAATAAAGAGGAGGCTTAGAGAACAAGAGCTGGTACTTTGCCTTGGAGTCCTGTATCACGCACCTAGACCTAAAATGAGAGCTCTATGAAGCAGAGCCAATGTCTTTCTCATTTACCACTATATTCATAACAATTTGAAAAGTGCTTGTCATGTTATAGGTACTTAATACATTTTTGAAAATTAGTTATTATAAATAGTTACTGGAACTAGATTGTGTAAAGCAGGGGTTGGCAAACTACAATTCATGGGCCACTTCTAGCCTGCCACCTATTTTGGTAAATAAGGTTTTATTATTGGCACATGGCCATGTTCATCTGTTTCTGAATTGTCTGTGGCTGCTTTTGCACTGCAATGGCAGAGCTGAGTAGTGACAGAGAACACATGGCCCACAGAGCTGAAAATATTTACTGTCTGGCTCTTTACAGGAAAAGTTTCCTGACCCCTGGTGTAAACCATAATTTAAAGAAAGCCACCTCATAGCAGATGGAAGAAGACTCCAATTTTTTTTTTTACTCCACATTGCTCCTCAGCTATCAGCATGTTTCTTTGATCCCAGTGGAAGAAAAACTCCTCAAAAAAGTTTTCTGTACTCTCTCCAATTCCTCTCTTCATATTTTTTCTTAAATCCAGTCCACTCAAGTTTTTACTGTCATTGACATTGATCTTTTCAAGATCACCAGTGTTGCAAAATCTATAGTTAAATTTTCAAGCCTCATATATTTGATTTGGCAGCAGTATCTGACTTGATTGGGCACATTTGAAACATTTTCTTGTCTTGACTTCTGCATCACCACATTTCCTGTAGCTTCACTGGTTGCTTTTTCTCAGCATCCTTTGCTGGTTCTTCTTCATCTTTCTGGCCTCTCAATGCTGACTGCTCCAGGTTCAGTTCTTGGTCCTCTTCTCTTGTCTATCTCAACTCCCTTGGGGATTCCGTCTATTTATAACATCAAGTACCATCTACATTCATAATTTCCAAATTTCTATCTCCAGCCTGGAACTCTCCTCTTACTCATATATAACTTGGCATCTCTATTTGGACATCTTCAATTTAGTCAATCCAAACAGAAAACCTAAACCTGATAGTCATTCTTCAAACCTGCTCTTCCCACAGTCTTCTCCATCTCTGTTAATGGAAACTCTATTTTTCCAGTTGCTCAAACTGAAACCCTTTGAATAATTTTTGATTCTTCTGGCTCACACTCCACATCTAACTCATAGGCAAATTTTGTTGACTCTAAATTATATATCTAGACTCAACCTGCTTCTTACCACCTCTTTTACTAAAGTTGTAGTCCAAGTGTTATAGTTTGAATGTGTCTCCCAAAGTTCATGTGTTGGAAATTTAATTCCCAATGCAACAATGTCCAGAGGGAAGACCTTTAAGAGGTGATTAAGTCATGAAGACTCTGCCTTCATGAATGGATTAATGTCATTATCACAGGAGTGAGTTGGTTATCATACTGTTTTTTTTTTTATAAAAGCGAGTTTGGCCCCCTCTTATTCTCTCTTGCACTCTCTCACCCATGAGATACCTTTTACCATGTTAGGACACAGTAAGAAGGCCCTCACTAGAGACCGGCTGCTTGATCTTGGACTTCCCAGCCTACAGAACTATGAGCCAAATAAATTTTTCTTTTGATATTCTGTAATAGCAGCATAAAACAGACTAAGACACCAAACCCATTGCTATCTCTCACCTAAATTAATGAAATAGACTTTGATTGATCTCCTAGCTTTTTTCCTTCATCTCCTTTATATATCATCAACATCACAATTAGAATATTCCTGTTAATATGCAATTTAAATCACATTAACTTCCCTACTTGAAACTCTCCAATAGTCCCATCTCACTGAAATAAAATCCAAAGTCCTTAAAATGGCTTGCATGGACCTATGTGATTTGGCCCTATTATCTCTCTGTCCTTATAAGCCATCACCTTGTCAGCCACAAAATTGTGCTTCTGAGAGCTACTGCTGCAGAAAAAAGAATTGACAGACAGCTCTAGCTTCTGTGCTCAGAAATCTATCACTAAGTTCATGCCAAAGCCATGCTTCCCATGGGCTTCTCTAAGCCAGTGACTAAGCATGGCCAGGATACTAAGGCAGGTCTAGTCCTGGAAGATTCAGCATTCTTCTGATGGGAGGCTTTAACTCAAGGACTCACTATTGTTTTTTTCTGAACTTTCCTAGCACTGTGCTACAATCTGAGACTCTTCCTACCCAACTCTCCTTCACAGGGCTCAGACCTCCATTATGGTCTGAGGCTCTCCCTACCTCTTCCAGCTCCTTTTCTCTTTCCCTTAGAAGTGTTTCTCCTGTCAAATATTAATAATTTATAAGCATCTTTCAGAACTATGTAAAATGATGGCGTATAATTTTTCATTTTCATTAAGCCATTGACTTTAATGTGACATTTGTCAGTTATTTCTAATGATATGGGCAGTGAGTCCCAGAATTTATTTTTCACACTGAAGTTCATTGGCTATACTGAGTCAAGAATATTAATAGCATATTAGGCAAAAAAAAATCCACAAACACTCTACCCTTTTGAAAAATAACTCCGTTTGATGAATCTCTCTCAAATACAGAATGGTTGCTCCAGCTTACATATTTTTTAATGAAACTTCTACTGAGTAGAACAACCTTAATTTAGCAATGTAAGGATGAAGAATCACTATGTTTATAACTGCAAATGAAGTGTCAGTGTTGAAAGTGATGTCAAATTTTATTCAATTTGCAAAATAAAAATAAATAAATTTGGCTCTTTTGAAACTTTAAAGCACTATTTGATAGAGACAACCATCGGAGAATGTAAAATTTTATCAAATGACATCACTGAACATCTAAGACTATTTGAAGATATTTGAGAAATGTTCTGTGTTAAGAAATGAAGATTTAAAACTGGATGAGGACCCATATATTGATGTTCTCCAAAGTAAAATTTTTGTGATTAGGGAGTCTGAATTATTGTTAAATATTATTAATGAGTCAAGCCACTGATAGATTTGGTGTCTGGTGAGGGCCTGCTTCCTGGTTCATACATGGTGTCTTTTCTCTGTGTCTTCACATGGTGGAAAGGGAAAGGGAGCTCTCTGAAGTCTCTTTTATGAGGACACGAATTTTGTTCATGAGGGCTCCATCCTCATGATCTAATTACCTCCCAAAGGCTGCATCTCCTAATAACATCACCTTGAGGTTAGGATTTCAAGATATAAGTCTTGGGGGACACAAACTTTCATACCATAGCACCAGTCTTGATTCCAAAGCAGGTTACTGTGAAGACAGACAATGGAAAAGATAACCGCATAATGACAATTGGTAGTTATTTGACATTTTCTAGAAATATGAACCATACTACAGAATTCACATATTTGTTATAATTTGCAGAATGGGCTTTGAAGAAATAAGTCAGAGCATGCATGGAGACTGAAGTACATGCTATACTACCCTTTCCTCCCCATTCTCTTCTCAGCAATAGTTCACGGCCTAGACTTGAAGTGTTTATTATGTTTGTTCAAAGTGCATTACCTTCTAGTTCTCCTGCTTCTCAAGCATCACTGTCCACTATGTCTTCTCCTCTCTTCTGTTAAAATGTACCAAAGTGAAGTTATCAAAAACACTACAATGCCCTTATAATAATTGGGTTTTCTGCTCTGAGTTGGGAACATAAGAGATGTATTAAGTGGAACATGCCAAAATGCTAAGGCAGAATGAGGGACACCATCTGTCACAATATTTTTCAAGTTAATTTTAAGTGAGCAAAAGATTAAAAATATGTTTTCTTAGTCTTTGCATCTTCACAGAGGAAATCTATTAAATCAGGAGCTTTAATGTTTGCCATTTCTTTATCTGTCTCCCTAAGTTACCAGCATTTAAATGAGTTTATGAAGCATCTAGGAAGAGAAAGGGGTTTGGAGGAGGGAGGGTATTGTAAAAGTGACAGAATTCTTTGCTGACTTTTTTAGTTTCCTATTGCTACTATAACAAATTATCAAAACCTTAGTGGCTTAAATAATACAAATTATTATTACAGTTCTGTAGGGCAGAAATATGAAATGGGTCTTACTGGGCTAAATTTGAGGTATCCATAGTGCTGCATTTTTTGTTTGAGGATCTAGCCTCTAAATCCTCTAATAGATTTTAAATAATCCCTTTCCTTGCCTTTTCCAGCTTCTAAAGGCCACCCACATTCTCGGCTTGTGGTCCCTTCCTCTATCTTCAAAACCGGCAACATTGAATCTCTCTGACAAAGAGGGCATTATTTAAATACATAATGAGTGACAAATAAAGCCAGAATAGAAATTGTTATATGAAAATGAACTGCAGTATTAAGCCCTTACATTTATTAAGCTCAGCACAGCTTATATTTCACAAGCCCATTTCAAAAGTTCAGTTCAGCATCCATTTTTAATAACATCTTTTTTCCTCAACTTGTTTATCTTTATAAGATTGATGGTTGCTTTTGTGTTAAGTCAAACATGGAATTGGTGAAGAGGTGAAAATTTTTTTTATTACAAAATTAATACATATTTTTATAGAAATTTTTGGAAAATATACATAAGCAAAAGGAAAAAGATAAAAATCATCTGTAATCCCACACAGAGAGAAAAATCACTAGTAACATTTTGGTACATATACTTCCAGCATTTTTTCATGCAAATATGCATAAAACAGAATCATATATGGTCTACTTTAAAACTTATTCAAACCTATTTAAAACCTGGAGGTTGTTTAATGTCATGTCATTATATTTTCTTCTGCATTATAAGTTAATGACTAGCTGGGCATGGTGACTCACACCTGAAATCCCAGCACTTTGGGTGGCTGAGGCAAGGGGATCACTTGAGGTCAGGAGTTCAAGACCAGACTGGGCAACATAGCCAGATCCCATATCTAAATAATAAAAAAAATTAGCCAGCCATGGTGGCACATGCCTGTAGTCCAAGCTACTTGGGAGGCTGAGCCAGGAGGATCTCTTGAGCCCAGGAGTTCGAGGTTGCAGTGAGCTATGATGTTACTGCATTCCATTCTGGGTGACAGAGCAAGACCTTGTCTCTAAAAAATGTTACTTAACAAATTAATGACTGGATAGTATTCCATTATTTAAGTGTACCAAAATTTAACTTTTTCCCCAATGATAGACATTTACATTGCTTGGAATTTTTCTCTGTTAAAAACAGTCTTGTGTTGTGAAAATATCTAATTATTTTCATAAGAATAAACTTCTAAAAGAGGAACCACAAGGCGAAAGATTATGTATGCTTTAAAGATTGTTAATACATCTTACTAGCCTATTGTGGTATAAGACCATAAGACCTAAATTTTTTTGAGATAGGGTCTTGCTCTACTACCTGGCACGCTCATATCATAGCTCACCCCCACCCTCTTGATGCTATAGATCCTGTCTCCAACAGCCACCTTTTTTTAAATATGGATACTCAATTATCCCAGGACCATTTACTGAAAAGATCATCCTTTCCCTACCTTGTTGTAAATCAAATGTCTCTATATCCATGGGTCTGTTTGTGGGCTCTCTTTTCCCCCCATTGCTCTACTTGTCTATTTTAGCACCAATATCACATTATTTCAATTAACTAATACTTTCAATAAATCTTCATATTTAGCAAAGCAACATCTTACACTTTATTCTTCCTCAAGAGTGTCTTGGCTATTATTGGGCGGGTAGATTTCCGTATAACTTTTTTTTTTCAAAATAACAAATTTTTTATTAAATTAGAAAACTTTAAAAACTTTGAAAACAAAATGATCTTTTCCATATAACTTTTAGAATCAATTTGTCAAATTCACACCCACAAACATAATCTCTCCTTCATGCACAGGCACAAACACATACACTTGCTCACTCACACACTTTACAGAAGCAAGCTTTTGGGATTTAAATAAATTTAATTTTTATTTTTAAATTTCATAAAATGAAATGAAATCTTTTGGGTATACAGTTCTATGAGTTTTAACAAATGCATAAAGTTGTGTAACCACCATCACAATCAAGATATGGAACAATTACATCACCCCAGAAAATGCCCTCATGCTGCCCATTTGTTGTCAAATCCTCCACACACCCCTAATCTCTGGCAACCTTTGCTATAGCCTTGAGTCTGATTTCTTTTATTCAACGTGTCTCTGAGATTTTTCCAAATGTTACATGTATCAATAGTTCATTCCATTTAATTGCTAAGTAGTTCATTCCATTTTATTGCATACAATTGAATAGATGCACCACAATTTGTTTATTCATTTATTAAAGGGGATTTGGGTGGTTCTAGTTTTTGAAGATTATGAATAATGTTTCTATAATCTTTAACATTACAGAATTTTGTGTGCACATAAATTTTCCTTTCTCAGGAGTTGGATTACTGGGTCATATGGTAAATGTATGTTTAACTTTATAAGAAATTGCCTAACATTTTTTTCCAAAATGGCTGTACCATTTTCATTATCACTAGTAATGTAGCAGAGTTCTTGTTGCTCTGCATCCTCTCCAGAATTTGTTATTGTCTTTAAAAAAATAACCATTTTAATATGTGTGTAGTGATATCTTGTTGTGGTCTTATCTTTCATTTCCCTAAAGATGAATGATATTCAGTTTTTTATGCATATATTTGCCTTATGTATATCTTTGGTGAAGGATATATATCCTGGATAGAACTCTCTTGTCAGATATGTGATTTGCAAATATTTTTGCCAGGTTGTATTTTTTCATTTTATTCTCTTAGCTGTGTCTTCTGCAGAAAAAGAAATGTTGTTTCTTTAAAAAAAATGTGAAGTCCAATCTGTCAGTGTTTTCTTTTGTGCCTTATGCTTTTGTTGTCATATCTGAGAATTTTTGCTAACCCAAGTTTTTATAAGTTGTGAATCACCTCCCCAATTTGCCTTTTATTATTTACTTTTCAGAACCCTTAGGTAGTTGTTTTTGTATTTGGTTCAGAGATTTTAGTTGCAATCAGTAAGAGAGAGAGGATATAAGATGCTTACTCCATCTTGGCTGGCATTGGAATCCTCCTGTTGTGATTTTGATTGGGATTGTATTAAATCTCCAGGTCAAATTGGGGAGAAATGACATTTTTAACAATATTGAATCTTCAAATCCTTGACTATAGCATATCTTTTTATTTATTTATAACTCCTAAATGTCTTTAAATAAATTTTATAATCCTCTTTGTTAGATGTATTCCTAGATACTTGATATATTTATTGTTATTGTATGTGGCAGTTTTTTAAAAAAGGCTTTAAAATTGTTATTGCTTATATACAAACATAAACATGATTCCTTTATATTGATATTTTATCCAGGAAACCTGTTAAATTAATTCTTATTAATTCTAATGGCTTATTAATAAATTATTAATTTTATTCTTATGTTTTATCTGTAGCTTCTTAAGGGTTTTGAATTTGAATAATATTATCATCTATGACTAATGATGGCTATATTTCTTCCTTTCCTATTCCTATATCTTTTATAACTTTTTCTTCTATTACTGTGCTGGCTAGGACAATGTCAAATAGCAGTAGTGATAGAGGCATTCTTATTTTGTTCCCAATTTCAAAGGGAAAGATTTCATCTCAAATAAAGGGAGAAAACCTGAAGTTTTATAGAGGAAACTAACAGGGAGTCCCGAGGAAAGGTGGGCAGTGTGTGAGTGTTCTCTAAGTCGTGAAGACTATGTACAAGGACAGGGTGATCGTTTGTGGTTTACACTTTGTTGGAATCCAACAGGGTTAAAGGAGGATTTCTTAACTGTAGCTGCTTTCTGGGAATACAGGGTTCAGATAAAGTTCAGTGTTGTCAAAGGAAATATATCAAGCAAATATATGCATGCTGCTATTTTCCACCTCTACAGTTAAAGGCTTGTTTTCACATGGCTGGCATCCTATCTTGTTCCTGGCTAGTTGTCAACTCATTTTTAATGAAGTATGAAAAACCTAAGGTTCTGATCTACACTAAAAAAAAAAATTCGGTGCATCACCATTAAGTATGATATCTGTTAATAGATGTTTTGAAGACACCTATCATCAGGGTAGGCAAGTTGCCTTCTATTTGTAATTTACTAAGAGTTATTTTTTAATGGCTAGATGTTGAAATTTATCAAATGCTTTTTCTACATCTCTTTACATGATAATCTTTTTTCTCCTCTGACCTATTAACTTGGTGAACTATATTTTTTGATTATTTAATGTTAAACTAACCTTGAATTTCTGAGATTAAACTTGACTTAAGCATAATGCATCATCCTTTTAATTTATCTTTGGATTTGGTTTACTGCTATTTTGTTTAGGACTTTATATATGTACCCATTAGTAAGACTAGCTTATAATTTTCCTTTTTCAAATCGTTTCAGGTTTAGGTATCAAGGTTATATTAGCCTCATAAAATGAGTTGGGGAGTATACCCTTTTCTTTCAATTTTCTGGAACAGATACACAAGATTGGAATTTTTCTTCCTCAAATGATTAACAGAATTTGATAATTAACAACAAAGTTGATCTCTATTTAGTTTTTAGTGTGTGTGCATACACGTGAATGTGGTAGTTATGGGACTGTTCATACATGCTATTTCTTCTTAACAACAATTTGGTAAGTTAAATTTTTTTAGGTGCTTTACCATTTTGTCTACACTTTTAGACTTACTGGAATACAGTTATCCTTAATAACATTTTATCTTTATTATTACATTTGTAGTCATGTTTTCATTTCTTACACTGAATAATGTGCTTTATCTTTTGATCACTGTCCCCATAAGATTATACATATTATTCATTTTTTTTTAAGAATCAACTTTCGATCCTGTGTATTTTTGTTTTTTATTAGTATTTCCTAATTTCTGTTATTTTGGGGGACTTATTTTGCTTTCTGAATTTTAAGGTCCTTCATTTTTAGATTATCCTCTTTCTAACACATGTTCTTCAGACTATACATTTTTCTGTAAGAACTAATTTAGCTGCATACCATGTTTAGTTCAAAACATTTTTAAATTTCCATTATCATTTATTCTTTGATTATGGATTATTTAGAAAAGTATTTCTTAATTTTTAAATATATGAGGATATTTTTAGTTTTTTAAAAAATTAATTTCTGAGAGGGCCAAGATGGCAGATGAGAAGCAGCCTGCAGGCGCTGCTCTCAAGGAGAGGAGTGAAAGTTTCAGGTTAATGCCTACCTATGGATGGGCCTTCTTGGAGAGAGCATTGCGAATTGCCAGAGGAGCCACCAGGGACATTAAGTCATCCAGGAGGTGACTGGAGGATCTACTCTGCAAGATGAGAATGTATCTGGAGGAGGCATCCACATGCAGCAAAGGACAGAAGGAGGAACCCTGGGTCTCCACGCTCTCCCAACAGGCACCACAGTCTGAGCTGTGAAGGGGCTCCTGCATTACCACAGACCTCTGGACTGATTAGGGAGCTGCTTGGAGTCTGTGCAGAGACATTGCTCCAGAGAGGGGACACAGCTGGGACCTGGTGGCTTCTGTTCCCAGATTGCTGCAACTGACACCATTCTGAGGTCACAAGTTAAGAGCACCAGGCCTACACAGGGCTCTGCTTTGCTGCAGCCACCTCTGCATCACCCCTGCTGGGCCAGGGAAGGAATAGGCAGAATGGACACTCTCATGTGCCCCATGCCTAGAGCACCCTTTCCCCCCATGGGGAATTTAAGCAGAAGGGGAGCCACAGATACCACCTGAGAAGCCCTGTGGGCAGTGTCTCCACAGGACCTGGGCAAGGGGAGGGCCCCAGCTGCCCAGTGGTCTAGCCCCACGGCTCAACCCCCAAAGTTCCCATGCTGCCCCTTGGCATGCAGCTCCGCCTCCACAGTTCCTGCTCTGCTGTCTGACCCCTGCGGCCCCACCCACACAGTTCCTGCACTGCCTCTAGCCCATGCCTCAACTCTAAGGCTTCTGCTGTCCTAAAGCTTATGGCTCTGCCCCCAAGGTTCTAGTGCTGCCCCAGGCACCACGGCCCACTCCACTGCTGACACTCCTCTGACACTCTGACACTCCTCTGACACTCCAGTGCTGTGGCAGGGCCCCACAGCTCTGTCTCTGAAGCTCCAGCACTGCCAGAGGGCTCTGCAGACCCTGCTCTGAGGCTCCCCACTGCCTATGGGGCTCCCCTGCCCTACCCTCAAGGCTCCCACTGACCACTGGCAGGAACCAACCCTCCTGGTCCAATGTGCTTCCAGGGAGCCTCTAGCCTTGAGCTGCCATGGTGCCTGGACCCAGTTGGAACTATGCCCATAGCCTGGACACCCACACCACTGCATAGATAGCCTTGCCCAGCTGCCATGGTCACATCCGTGGGGAAACCCGGGCAGAGAAATTTCCTGCAATGCCAGCCTCCATGGAGAAGGTTTCACCCAGCCCCCAAGCTGAGCTTCCAACAGCGGCCTGTGGAACAACCAACCACTCTACAAGAAGATCATCCAGCACCAGCTTGGACTGTGACAGTCCCAGGGGAACCAGACAACACAGAAGAGCTGCATGACAGACTCTCAGTGCATCTGCCTCTCCCCTACCAGGTCAGTCTTCCAGAGTAGATAACAAAAACTCCATCTAAGTGTCTCTCCTTCTCACTTGGAGAGTTCCAAGCAAAGGAGAACAGGTGTGCTGCAAACCTATCTGCCCTGACCTGAGAGAATAAGTTGCAGATGAAAAGAAACCAGTAAAAGAACTCTTGCAACATGAAAAAACAAGGTAGTTTGACACCCTCAAGGGATCACAGTTGATCTACAGCAATGGATCCCAACCAAAAGGAAATTTTCAAAATGTCAGAAGTGGAATTCAGAATATGGATGGCAAAGAAGATGAATGAGATTGAAGAGAAAGTTGAAAACCAACACACAAAAGCCAAAAGCATCAATGTTTCAGGACTTCAATGAAAAAAAGGAAAAAGTTGCTAAAGAGCTAGACAGCATAAGAAAGGATATAACAGAACTTTAAAAAATAATACTGTAATTTAAGGAATTTCAAAATATAGCAGAAAGCTTCAACTGCAGGCTAAACCAAGCAGAAGAAAGAATCTAAGAGCTTGAAGACAGGCTCTCAAACTAACCCAGTCAAAGATGCATAAAAATGAATAATAGTTTAATTTTTTAATGAAAATGAATATATAAGGAGCTCCAACAACTCAATAGGAAAAAATCAAATAATCTGATTAAGAAATGGGCAAAAGATCTGAGTAGAAATTTCTCGAAAGAAGACATACAAATGGCCAACATGTATATGGAAAAATGCTCAACATTATTAGTCATTGGAGAAATGCAAATCAAAACTACAATGAGATATCATCTCATCCAAGTTAAAATTGCTTTTATCAAAAATACAGGCAATAATGAATGCTGGTGAGGATGTGGAGTATGGGGAACCCTCATTAACTTTTAGTGGGAATGTAAATTATTGCAACCACTGTGGAGGTTCTTCAGAAAATTAAAAATAGAACTACCATATGACCCTGTAATCCCACTGCTAAGTATATATCCAAAGGAGGGGAATTCAGTATATCGAAAAAATATCTACACTCCCATGTTTACTGCAGCACTAATCACAATAGCCAAGATTTGGAATCAACCTAAGTATCCATCAGTGGATGAATAGATACATAAATTGTGATGCATATACACAATGGAATATTATATAGCCATAAAAGAATAAAATCTTGTAATTTGCAACAACATAGATGGGACTGGAGAATATTATGCTAGTGAAATTAGCTAAGCACAGAAAGATAAATCCCTCAGGTTCTCACTCATATGTGGAAACTAAATATTAAAAACAATCGATTCATGAAGACAGGAAGTTGAATCATGATTACCAGAGTCTGGGAACGGTAGTGGGGAAGGGGGATAAAGTGGGGGTGGTTAATGGGTGTAAAAATGTGGTTAGAAGCCGGGTGCGGTGGCTCACGCCTGTAATCCTAGCTCTCTGGGAGGCCGAGGTGGGCGGATTGTTTGAGCTCAGGAGTTCGAAACCAGCCTCAGCAAGAGTGAGACCCCCGTCTCTACTAAAAATAGAAAGAAATTAATTGAACAACTAACAATATATAGAAAAAATTAGCCGGGCGTGGTGGCACATGCCTGTAGTCCCAGCTACTCGGGAGGCTGAGGCAGGAGGATGGCTTGAGCCCAGGAGTTTGAGGTTGCTGTGAGCTAGGATGATGCCACGCCACTCTAGCCCAGGCAACACAGTGAGACTCTGTCTCAAAAAAAAAAAAATGTAATTAGATAGTTAGACAGAATGAATGATATTTGATAGGACAACAAAGTGACTACAATCAACAATAAGCTAGGGTGTACTTTAAAACAACTAAGAGTGGAATTGGAATGTTTCTAACACAAAGAAATGGTAAATGTCTGACGCGATGGATATCCCACTTACCCCGATTTGATTAATTCACATTGTATGCCTGTATCAAAACATCATATGTACTCTATAAAGATATACAACTATTATGTACCCACAATAATTAAAAATAAAACAAAAGTTAAAGAAAAATCTCTTCTCCCAAGGATCCAAATGTTATATGGCAAGTCAGGCAAGTTCTCACTTCTGTTGCTATGCATAAATCCAGCTAATTAGTTCTGCATCTTTTTGATTTCTCAGATAAATGAATCTTTATTGTGACATTGATACAAATACTTGGGTCATTAATGCTTAGACACTTTCTGATGTCTACTTACATGAAATTAACACACCTCTTTTTGGTATGAGATTTCAGTATGAGGTTGAACAGACCTGGGCAAAGTTGGACATTTGCCCTCACTTATGGTAAATCAATCTTTTCCCATCAGTCACATTCCAAAAGATGCCTCTGACCTCTTTAGCAGCAGAAAGCATGAGAAATAAGCTAACTAATTATGGATGAGTGGGAAATGAGGCTGGATATTTACATAGCTAAATAACATGTGGGCATTTAAAATACTTTTTTCTTGAGCAATGAGGTGAGAAAGCAAAAAGCTCGTGTGTCCATTACACTCATCAGCCCTCTGCTCCAGGTCTAGTCTCCTTTGCTTATTAAGTTCCAGACTCAACAGGTAGCAGGCAAAAAAGCCTAGACCAGGATAAAAAGTTAGTTAAACTAGTTTGACCTTCACATTGAAACATGACCCTATTTCATATCCTTTTCTATTGTTTGAGCTATCATGTAAGTATAACTAAGATATTCCCCAAGCAAACATATGGCCAGTACTCAAAAGTTTCATTGGCAGTGATTTCCTTATTACGTGGCTATGATTTGTGTCAGTTCAAAGAAATTGGAAGGCAAAATTTCTTTCAAAAAGAAAATTTAAATGTAATACTTTGTATCTGTACTATCAAATATGGTTAGTGACTAGCCACTATGGCTATGGTAATTAGGGGGCAAAGAAATACATAATAATATTGTACGCTTGAAATATGTAAACCATATCTATAATTTAAATGATAGTAACTACATTAAAACAAGTCAAAAACAGATGAATTTATTTTATTTAGTATATTTTAGTTAACTCAATATATATAAAATATTATTTCAATATATAATCAATATATAATTATTAATGAGATATATTTTATCTTTTCTGTACTAAGTCTTCAAATTCCAGTGTATATTTTCCACTTTATAACACAACTCAAATCAGACTAGCTGCATTTCAAGTGGCTAGTCACTAACTATATTTGATAGCACAGATACAAAGTATTACATTTAAAAATTCTTGCCAATTTGGTAGGTGGTAAAATGGCATTTCTGTTGATTTGAATTGCAATTTCAACTGCCAACGAAGCTGAATATTTCCTCACATGTTGTATTTTGGGGAATATTAATGGCTCTCAACTTATGAGTTATCTCTATATTTAGGATGTTAACAGATGTATAGTTGTAGAAAACATTATTTTTTTCTGATATGTTTCCCAATTTTTAATACTGAATTTTACTTTAATCCGTCTGGATTTTATTTTGTTTGTTCCCAAATAGTTAATTTCCACAATATCATGTATTGAATAATCTATCTCCTCCTCTTTGATTTGAGATAATTCCATCATAATACATTAAGATTATGTATGTGTTCAGGTCCATTTCAAGGACTTCTGATATTTTCCTTTGATTTCTTTGTTATTAACCTACTATTTTAATTATTATAGCTTTAAATATATTTTATGTTTTTCAAGTTAAGTTTTCTTTTTTCTTTTTGTTTTGTCTTTCAAATATTTCATACTTTTGCTTGATTTTTCTTCCAGATAAAATTTAGAATAATGTCGAAAAGTTTTAAAATCTTTTTAAACTTAAATGACTTCAAACAGTTACACAGCAATCTTTTCTACAGTGACCTCATTAAATTCTACTTTTCCTAAGTTCTGGGATCCATATGTGGCAATTGGTTCCAATTGCTCAGTAATTTACCTTGGAAAAATATATTTTGTGCCATCTTGGTACAGGGGGTAGTAAATTAGAAAAGATATTAATTGAAAATGCTCTATATGAGTATATAAAAACACATTACAGAATAGCTTCTTAATAAGTTTGCATTAACATTTTGTGAGAAAATAGCATTTAGCAAAAGAAGCATGATTCAGTTTCATATGTATTGTAACTCCTTATATGGATTTTGCATCTTATTAAACATCTATATTTCACAAGGATCTATGATCGTCTAGGAGTTTGGTTGATCAGTGGGACATACGTTCTTTTAGAAACAGTGTATCATCCCAGAGATTTCATCATTACTGTCCGAAAGTATTAGTATTGTCTCTACTTGTATGTGAATACACATGTCTACAAGCCCATGGGCAATTCAAACCTAAAACTAAGGCTGAAGTAATATTTTAAATATTTTACCACATTTCTAACAAAACACTGGTACTTGCTTCAGCTTTTTTATTACTGTCTACACTAATTTGCTAAATACTAAAATTGGTATGACATCATACACGTTTGATTTGAACAACTGGTCCTGATCTTTTCACCCTGAAGGGTACCTAATTGTTTAAAAATTAAACCACTGACGTGGTCAGAAGGATTGGTACCCCTATGCTTTTTCTAACTGCTTCCTAACATCAGATTCCCTCAGTTCTTAAGTAGAACTGAATGTCAAATACGGCATCAAGGCAACTTGAGAGTGAGAATCTACCTTTACTGTAGCAAATAGTCCAGTTGAGAAATAAATTATAAAGCAGCCTCTATATTTTCCATGTAAAGGTAACTAACCATTTTTCATTTCATACATCATTTACCCGAAGATGTAGTGATTCCACAAAATCACTAGACTTTAAAATGAACAAATGAGACAGAACTATTCCTCTGCTAGTTCTATATGTTCTATAGTATTTTCTATAGTGTGTAAAGGTAGACATGTTGCTGTATATTTCATTTCCTCTGTCATATATTTAAAGAAAAGATAATATTTGTAAGAAAGAAAGAATGTTCTGGAAATATAACTTTCTGTTGCAAAGTCTGAAATATAAAGGTCCTTGCATTGGGAGAACTGAAGATACACTTGAAATCTAGATAAAGTCCATCTTGTATGCAGGAGAATCTAGGGCAATCATTCAAACTACATTGGTAAAAATGTGGCTGAAAAATATAGTTGGTACATTTCAAAGTATTTAGTCTGATTAACCCTCGTAAGTTAGGAGTATATGTATATGTCAGCAATTTTACCCAGATCTAGTAATTCATATTATTAAACTTTTGTTTGAAAAATACTTGGTATTACTTAAGATAGTAAAATTTTATGAGTCATAATTACACAGTGGCATTAAATTTGGTTACTCAGTGGCATGCCAGCTTCTACTTGCTTCAACAATTTTGTTGATATTTTTTCCCACTATTTTTTATGCAGTACATTCACATAGCTATATATTTTATTGAACAATATTACTTATGATCATTCCATTTTCATGCATCTAGAGCTATCTATATGAACTATTTGTGGTGGCTACTTAGTAGTCTGCTTTTTGAACAAGTCCCCTATTGATGAGCGTTTAGGTTATTTTGAGTCCTTGCTATTACAAACAATCTTTATTAGCTAATCTTGTACAACCTCTTTGTATATGACTGTATCTGTGGCAAAAATTTTGAGCAGTTGAATTACTGGGTCAAATTGTTGGTGGCATTTTTAATATTAATATTGTTAAATTACTCTCATATAAGCTATACCAATTTGCATTCATACCAATAATTCATGAGACTTCCACTACACTCTAGACAACACAGTGCATAAGTAAGCTTTTTGATCTTGGCTAATTTATAGGAAAAATAGGTATTAAATATTTATTATTTTGACTATCTTTAATAATGAAATAGGCTCAATATTTATTTTTCATATGTTTAAAATATTTTACTATTTCCTATTCTGTAAATTGTCTGTTCATATCCTATACTCATTTCTCTATTAAGGTTTTTCTTTTCTTTTGATTTGTACGGATACTTTATGTAATGAGATAGAATGCAATCATATATGTTAAAACATTTAAAACATGTTTGCCATTTTATTTTGACTTAGTTCATTGTATATGTTGACATTATATAATTTCATGTAGTCCAAGTGTTAAATTTTTGTCTTAGAGCTTCTGAATTTTGTGTCATGCTTAGAAGTGACTATGAGGTTATAAAGTATGTGTTCCACCATCTTTTCTTCTAATACTTTCATGGCTTTATAAGTTTAAATTTGTGATACATCTGAATTTTTTTAATGTAAGTTGTTATACCTTCATTTATTTATCCAAAAAACTTTTGAGTCCCTGCTCAAGTAGTGAAAATTATTCCCATATTCTAAAGAAAATTGTGAGGACATTCATGAAGAATGTGTTAAGAGTTGGCCAAGCCTGGTCCTTGAACATTTAGCCACTTAACTACATCTACCTACCTTGCATGTAAGAGATGGGACAAATTTTGCGTGATTAGACATTAACTCTGCCCCATTTCCTTGGACCAGCAGCATCAGCATCACCTGGGAGCTTGTTAGAAATATAGAAAGTTGGGCCCCACCTCAGACCTACTGAATCTGCATTTGAATAAGATCCCTAGGTCAGGGGTCCCCAACCTATGGTGAATTGTATAATTATTTCATTACATATTACAATGTAATAATAATAGAAATAAAATACACAATAAATGTAATGTGCTTGAATCATCCCGAAACCATACCCCCATCCCCAAGTCCATGGAAGAATTGCCTTCCATGAAAGCAGTCCCTGATGCCAAAAATGTTGGAGACTGCTGCTCTGAGTGATTCTTAAGCACGTTAAAGTCTGATACGCATTGAGGTAGAGGTGAAGAAAACATCTTTTGTCTTCCTGCCCATCCCTATAAATTTTGAAGTAGATACTGGTCAGTGGAAGAAAAAGGTGAGAATACCTCTGGTTATTTTGTTGAAAGAGTATTTTTAAAATCGGTGGTCTTTCTGTTCCTTTGGTCACTTTTCCAATGTATGACTCCACCCCTAGCCAGTTTGAAATCAGTTCAAATTATTGCTATCATTTAAAAATAACTACTATTTATTTGACACTTTCTATATGAAATCTAATCTATATCATACAATTCTTTGAGGCAGATGTTATTACATCTGCTTTATAGGAGAGAAAATGTTAAATTAAGAGAGACTAGGTAACTTTCCAAAAGTCACACAGCTTAAGTGGTGGAGTCAGGATTCCTAGCCAGGTCTGTTTGAGTCTGTTCTTCAACTAGAAGAATCGTGAAATGATGGTTAGTGTAGGTGGGATTCGGGAAATAAAGGGTGGAATTAAAATTGGAAAGCAGAAATGGGAACATTTGAATGAATAGAGAAATTAATTTGAAAAAACCAATGGTTAAGATACATCAGGCAAGCAGTTAATAAATACTGTACTGGTTGGTTTTTCAACTACTAAAGATATGTCACAGCTGCTCATAACAAATTTGCACAATGTTGGATTTGATTTTAAAAACTTTCTTTTTGCCCCTCTGTGTGAGGTCAGAAACTGTTTTAATGTCAATTAGCCTTTGTTTTAGACAAGTAAGCATGATGATGACTGTTTCCCTTCCCACTTTCTCTGAAACAATTTCCCCTGCAAGGGGGAGATGGGAAGAATTATTTGAACTAATCAATGTAGCTTTTACATTTGGGTTATCTGATTTATCTCATTTTGTATGATACTTAAAGGCTTATATAGTGTCAGTAAGTAAAGAGATCTTACAGGTCAGCTATTATAACCCTTCATTTTACTGAGATCCGAGGCCCAGAAGTGGTGAGTGCTTGGTTATGGTCACTCAAGTAGATAGCTCTTCCTGCCTGGATTGCATTTGGGTGTACAGCTGTCTTACTCCCCACAAGACTGTGAACAATTCGAGCACAGGGACTAAGTTTTAATTATCTTTATACTCCCCATGACACCTTGTGCAGGGGCTGACATGCAGTAGGCACTCAATAAATATTTGCTGAATGCATATCACTAAATGAATGTTTAGTAGAGATTAATTTTAGAGGTCACTAAACTCAGACATGAAATAGTATAATGATTTTTGTATAATTCACTTTAGTCTCTATTTTGAACAGCATCTCAACTCCAAAGGAAAAAACTTGTCCGTTCAAGATCAATTTTGTAACCTCAGGTTTTTGCAGCTGATTTGGAATGAATAGACTTGCAGTTATGGATTCTTCTCCCTATCTTCTCTCCAGAATGACACTTAGGTCTGGTGTGCTCACTTAAGTGTATCTGACACCTCTTATGCATCCCTTCAGATCCTATCACTATTTCAGCCATCACTGAGGTGACCAGTTTGGCACTTGCTTTGCACATCCTACCCAATAGCATCTTTCGCCTTATTGATGCCGAAATGTGGATGCCTAAGAAATTACTCAGCCTCTGCATGCATAACATGGAAATGGAGAGGAGTTAATGCCCAATGGGGTGAAGCTTTGACACATGGGGCATGGAGGCTAGTTGATAATTGTTACCCTTTTCTTTCCCTGGAAGGTGCATTTGAGATAGCTTCTCAGACAATCCATGAGATTAAATACTTGCCTTTTATAATAGCCAAGTAAATAATATATTTGTATTTTGTCTCTCCCTTTTTCCTGCTTCATTCCCCTATATTTCATCCTTGATCACTGGGATCACATTTCTCAGAAGTCTTCCTGCTGGGCTTTTCTTCTAGGGAACTTGGAATAAGACACATAGGTGGGTGGATACTAGGCCCCGAGGATAGCATCTGCCCATGCCACTGTGTCCTGAAAGTACTTATTTTTTGTATATTTATTGTCTTGTTTTTAGTCATCACCACCTCTCCATGCCGTTAGCTACTGAGATATTTCATTCCCATCTTCTCCCAACCTTAAGGTTTCTGTTTTACCTGCTCAGAATGGCCTTTTATCTATTAATAAGTTCTGAAGCTTTTTCAGATCCATGACACTGGGGGCTGCAGGGGAGGTACTAAACTGTTTCCTATACACCGTGAGGATCCATGGGGATCCTGTGAGGCCCATCTGCCTGGGTGACCCATGAAATCCATCTTTCTTTTGCTCTCTCAAGCCATGATGTCTTAAAGATGTCTCTGTAAGTCTTTCTCTTAGAGCTACAGCAAGAGGATGTGGGGTATGGGGTTTTTTCAACTCGACTGCAAAATTTCTCTAGGAGGTCCATCACCAACTGTTCTGATCTGGCCTATGAGATATCTCTAGTGCCTGTCTTACATTTTTTATGGAATATTTTGTGAAAAAAATAGCATCCATGAAAGCACTATATGTTTTAAAAAAATCCAGAGATGTCTAACACAATATACTTTTTTTTATAGGGGCATTGACTTGCAGTTTTACTAACTGAGATCTGAACAAACAGTTCAATTTTTGTTGTGAATTACCCCAGTGTAGGGCAAGAAGATTGATTAACCAGACATTGTTGTGCCGCAAGATAAACCATTTTCTTTGCTAGATACAAAGACCTACTTCCTCTTTCCTTCCTATTTATTCTGTTTTTTTAAATGAGATATAACTCATGCACCATAAAATTCACCCTTTTAAAGTATGCATTCTCATGGTTTTCAATTTATCCACAGAGTTGTGCAACCACTGTCTAATCCAGCACATTTTTACCATCACAGAAAGGTACCCAGTTTCCATTAGTAATCATTCCCTGTCCTCCCTCCCCAACCTGTAGCAAGCACTAATCTATTCTCTATCTCTATAGATTTGCCTATTCTGGACATTTTATATTAATATAAAAGGAATCACACAATATGTGACCTATTGTGCCTGGATTTTTTTCACTCACTAGCATCATGCTTTTAAATTTTGTACAGGTTGTAGTATTTCATAGTGCTTCATTCAGTTTTTGTCATTTTGTGACTGACTTATTTAGCATAATGTCTTCAAGGTTCATCCATGTTGTCACATAAGAGAGCATTTCCTTCTTTTTTAAAGCTGAATAATATTCAATTGTATGTATGTACCTCATTTTCTTTATCCATTCATCTATCAATGGACATTTGGGTTGCTTCTATCTCTTGGCTATTGTGAATAATGCTATAATGAACATGGGTGTGCAGATATCTCTTCAAGATCCTGTTTTCAATTCTTTTGGATATATACACAGAAGTGGAATTTCTGGATCATATGGTAGGTCCTTTTTTGAAAAGTTTTTGAGGAATCTTCATACTATTTTCCATAGGAGCTGCACCATTTTTACATTTCCACCAACAGTGTGCAAGAGTTCCAATTTCTCTACATCCTCGTCAATACTCATTATCATTTTTCCATCAAAATGAGAATAGTTTAATTACAGTACCTCTACACTATGGAATCTATGCAGCAGCTTAAAAAATAACGTTAATCTATATGAACTGATATGAAATATTTTCTGATAAATATATTTCTTTAAGATTAATTGTCTTTTTATCACAATCAGACATTGCTTTTCCTGTTGAAGAGGCTGAGTCTTGATTGCTTTAGTAAAATACATTGTATTAACCCAGAACTAAGGGGACAGTTTTGACTAGGAATGCTTACAGTTTAAACACAGTCCCTCTTTGTGACTAGTATCAATAGATATTTTCTTTTTATTTGTATAAGCTACAACTTTCTGCCTTTTTGCTGGGGTGGGGGATGGGATGTTCTATTTTAATTTTTAATTAAAGTAACACAAGCATAAGATCAGAAATATAAAATAGTCCAGATTTTCAATGGAATGCAATATCTGCCTGCCTAACTCACCTTACACACTTCCTAGAAGTAAGCATTTTTTAAAAAATTTCTAATAATGTTATTTTTTTTATTATTCTGTAAAGCAATATGGAGACACCTTAAAGAGATACAAGTAGATCTACCATTTGATCCAGCCATCCAATTACTGGGCATCTACCCAAAAGAACAAAAGACATTCTATAAAAAAAGTAAGTAAGCATTTTTAATCATCATTGTTATAATTCTTTTGGTGGTTACCCACTTAATGCCAAATAATATATACATCACTTAAAAATTCAAATTGTGCCCAAAATGCTTATAATGCAAAAGATTGGTCTCCTTATACATGCCCTCTATTTCTGCTCCTCAGAGATAACCACTTTCTTGTCCTATTTCCTGTTTTGATTAATTAACATTTGTTATCTTTAGTTGTTTGGATCATGGCCATCCTAACAGGTGTGAGGTGACATCTCATGGTAGTTTTGATTTGCATTTTCCTGCTTATTAGTGATGCTGAATATCTTTTCATGTACCTGTTGGCCATTTGTGTGTCATCTTGGCTTCAAGTCCTTCCCCCATTTTTGAATTGAGTTATTTGATTTTTGTTGTTGTGTTGTAGGAGTTATGTAAATATTCTGGATATCAACCCCTTATCAGATATATGCTTTGCAAATATTTTCTCACATTTCATACATTGCCTTTCCACTCTTGACTGTTTCCTTTGCTGTGTAGAAGAGTTTATAAGTTTGGTGTAGTCTCATTTGTCTATTTTTGCTTTTGTTGCCTGTACTTTTGGTATCATATCCAAGAAATCATTGCCAAATTTAATGTCATGAAACTTTCCTACTATGTTTTCTTCTAGGAGTTTTATAGTTTCAAGTATTCAGGTATTTGACCAATTTTAGTTGGTGTAAGGTAAGATGAGGGTCCAAATTCATTCTTTTACATGTGCATTGCCAATTTTCTTAATATCGTTTGTTGAAGAGAGTATCCTTTCCCAATCGTGTAGCCTTGGCATCTTTGTCAAAGATAATTTGACAACCTATGAGAGGCTTTATTCCTGGCCTCTCTCTTCTGCTCCATTGGTCTATGCCTGTTTTATGCCAGTACCATACAATTTTTATTACTGTAGCTTTGTAATCTGAAAATAAATAATTCAAAATATAAGCTGTTGGAATTTTAAAATATTTTGAGACTTAGGGGAATGTGATTATGGGACCTGAGTGACATAAAAACGTAGCTATAACCTAGTCAGCTATAACCTTTATTTCTCTGCTTATAGATTAGACTTCTTCCACACCTACATTGTTTTATAAAATGTTGTGAAGGACTAAAGATTACCAGGGAAGACCCCATCCCTCCTCACTGTTGATCTTTATAGATTAACTTCCCTCTTATCTTTATCACATAAAGATTTCATGACTATCACATTGTCTAAGATGGAATGTTAAATATATTCTTCTAAATTGGAAAGGAAATGAAAACAAGCTGTATAGAAAAGAAAACAAACTGTGACTAATTAAATTGTTATAACCCATAAACCAGCCTTATATAGAAAATGTTATGATCCTACTAAATATCTTTGTTTTCTTTCTATATAAGCAAGACCTTAATTTTTAACTTCGAAGCACTGACCTCATTCCTCTGGAGTGTGTTTTCAGAATGTCCATTTCCAGTTTGGGGCTTGAATAAACTCTATGCTTAATCATATTTTCTAAATCTTGTTATTTAAGGTTGACAGTAGTATGTTTTGAAATCATCCTCCTTTCTGTTTATTTTTAAGAGTCAAATTTCCCCAACTTAATGTTTAAAATTGACACGTTTGTTTAAATTTTGTTTTGTTACCTAGAGTATCATTGTTGCTTGCAATAAGTTGGATGGCATGTCATGGGCAGTAAGACTAGATTTTGAGGAGCATTATTTTTTCAAAAAAATAATGGGATGAGGTTGACGTAATCAGTTGATAACTTTTTAATCCGTGCCAAGATTTGTATCAAAAGGTATTTATATCTACTCATAATTTTTCATAATCTATCCCTGATTCTTTGGAGCCATAAGGATACTCTGCTTTAAATAAAAAATCTTGTCATTTATTGCACGTATAAAAGTTCCTCTGAGCTTCAGGAGTATATCTGTGCTTCTTTATAGATAACACTATATAAGAGTTCCTGTTTGCTAGTGGGGGTTGTCTACTGTTCCCATGTAAAAGGAAGGTTTACCAAAGAGGTGATTTGCATATGGAAATGTACCTGTGTCTTGATTATCCTCAAAGGCATTCTGCAGAAGGAGTCATCTTTGCCCTCTCACATTTAGTTCTTTGAATCAGCGTAGCTGAAATCTTGGATAAATATAGAAAAGTTCTATGGTTTTAACAATTTCATGCCAGCTTTTTATTGTGATTTAAAGAAAGACAAAATATGATGTGCAAAAACAAGCAAAATATAGTTAGTAAGGCATTGTTGTTTCTAAAGATAAAATTCAACCTTGAAAACTAGAAATTCTTATTTGACTTACAAGCCTATGACAAAACACCACTGCTAATTTTAAAAAAAAATTGAAGCCTGAATTTTTGAGTAGTATATGCTTTGTATAAGTATTTGCATTAAGGTTTCTACAGAAATCCAAAATCTAAATCTCAAAATAGTTTTTATTATATATAATATGCAAGACTTGATATATAAAAATGCTTGATATTAAAGCTTTATGTAACAGTGATTTTAATTTCTTAATTTTCCAGTTTAATGGGAATATTTTGAAAATATTAATCTATCATGTCTCCTCCTGTTCCCCCATCTCCAAATCATGTCTCCAGTAGCCATTACACCATTATAGCACCTGGGAAAGGTTGGAGGGGCACCTTTCCCTGATTACACCACCTAGCCATTATACCATCTAGGAAGGAAAAGGGTTAACAAGGTAGAAGAAGTAGAAAGTCCCCACTTTCTGGATAGTAGTGGATAGTTGGCATGTTTTTGCTGCCAAGAATCTGAATCCTTTTCCTATGTTTGGGGCAGTGCCTACCATATGAGCTTTCTTTTTACTAGAGAATCTGAACATGTCTGATACTTGCTTCCTTATTCGCCTTTAAAGCTAGGCCTATGCAGTCAAATACTGCTGCTCCAGACCTTAAGTGGCAAATTAATGATACAAAGCAGGGATTGTGAAAAATCCATTCTGGCAGGCATGGTATTGGTGTGGTGGCAGCCACATCCATTGTCCAGCACCAGTGATGTCTCGATCCAGCAGTGGTGGCAGTAGTGTCTTCCACTACTTCTGTGGTATAGCCATGATGTCTCTCTGCTTGGTTCTTCAGCCCTTCTGGAATCTGTGAACTAACCAGTATCTAGGAATAAATTCATTTTCTGTTTAAATTAGACAAAACTGGTTCCTATTGCTCATAGTTAAGATCCCTAACGGGTACACTTACCCCTTCTAGTCTCATGTGAACTGAGGAAAAGAGAAGGAATCAGAAGTGTGGGAGCCAGATGGTGACACACCTGTATTTCACATTCACATCTTCAGCCTGGGGTTGAGAAGAAAGCCTAAACAAGAAAACAGTTTGCTCTGCTTCTCAAACCTGGGAGGTATTATAATGTACTTCCATAACCATGTGGGGCAGCCACATGAGAGTAAACTGAGTAGCACAGCATGGTTAGGCAGGGAGAGGGCCTAAGATTAGATCCTCAGAGTTTCCCAGTCTTCCATGCAGCAGAAAAAGCATTTAGAGGTCCCACAGGTCCTGAGGAAGAATGTGGAATATAACTGATAGTGCTTGATGGTGAATGTATGAAGAGGATCACAACAATGGGACAAAGTGATCTTATAGTTGAGGACTTCAGGACAGACTGGGTATGGGATGCAGTGAGAGATGCAGGTATTAATAGATTTCAGGATAGCAAGCTATGTTGATGAGAACTGAAGTGAGGCCAAGTTAACAGGGAGGACCACTGGGCCCTGTCTGAGCTGAGAGATAACAGTCCATTAGTTCCCAGCCATAGACCAGATGGATCGGCAGTGACAAGGACAAGGGACAGGCTACCAATCCCAGCACAGAAGGTGCTAGAGACCTAGGGGCTTACAGTCATTGTGAGATGGAAAAATATTGTCTCATTTTATTAATAGGGAATAGATATTCCTTCCATGGTGTTGAAGCAAGATTTACATAGAACTCTGTGATAATTTTTGTCAAAATTATTTCAGATAGGATAAAATAGGTATATTGATTGTTTTGTGGCCCCTTAGGGAGTTCACTTATGAAAAGGAACTTCCTGTGCACTGAAATGTGACTTATAGGTACTGAGATACTTGCCCAAAACACTTTTTTATTCGGCCTCTGCATTGGACGAGGGTTTCTTAAAAATATCATATATTTGTCATTAGTTCATATTACATTTTTCATTCCTGTAAATTGCTGAGCTTGTTCGATACTGAAATTTACTATGTTTGAATGTAGAACCTGAAAGTAATATTTTAGGTGATATTTTCATGTCGTGATATTTTCATTAACCAGTATTCACTCTAAGGAATTAGCATTTCCCCTTGTCACTGTGACCAGAGAACATGGTCTCTTTCTAGTATTCAAATCCTATGTGGCATTCAAATTGTCTGGCCACACTGACTAAGCAGACAGCATATGAACCATCCATATTCAGGGTAACAATTAACATTACGTGTTATCACATTTTGATTGATAGGATGTATCTCTTGAGAATGCTTGCTCATACTGCCTGGTTTTATTGAGCCATCACCCATTTCCTTAGGCATTTACAGACATGGTTAATTCTTACAATTAAAGTAGCTGAGGCAGAGAAGAACACTAAGGAATTTGCCTGAAGTAGTGATGGAGTTAGAATTTATTAATAATTCAGTTGCTTGATTTTGGTGAACCTGTATTTGTTGGGGATTATATCCATCATCAGTTTAATTTCATGCCCATGAGATTAGGTAGCCTACCTATGCAAACAGTGGAGCTGTTACCATGCCACAGTTCCAAAATGACATTTTACCTCCAAGGACCTGATGTGTTATTTGGTTTGGTTGATTATATATTTTGAAAGCTCCTTTGCTGTACCATAATCTATTTTAATACTTTGAAATGAGATTCTGTATTTTTCCCAGAGGACCAAAATATATTCAGGTATGTATACATGTAATATATATTCTTTCAATTACCATTGTCCAGGGACAACACTATTTAATCAACTTGATACAAAGCTCTGGCTAGTAATAAAATGAAATTTTTTATAGATTAACATTTTAAAATTTCACTATTATTGTCAAGAAAAACATAAATAGTCAAGCTGACTATACTCCTTTACACACATGAATATGAATTTTCCATGTATAAGGTTAAAGTGTATGAAAGAGTGACATATCATTGATAAATGAACTGTTATGATCAGCCATGATTAAAATTTTGTTAGAAACTATACAAGAACAATCCAGAATTAGCATGACCTTAGTTTTTGAAGTATGATCAATTTAACTATTGTAGAACATTAGATTCTTCTCTTCATATCTTTGTTATAATTATGAGAAAGTAATTGAAAATTTGCAATCTTTAAGTTCCATTTTAAAATAGTTAAATTTGTTAGTAATTATACCACTTTTTTATCTTTTAATGTTTGTAATGACTATCAGATATTATTCAACAGGCACTGTGCTAAGTAATGCTAATATGAACTTAGATGCATTCACAGTGCATGCCTATACAGATAAATAAATGCCATTGCTGGAAAGTTGATGTGTTTGCTACCTCAGGTTATCATTGTTTGCAAGACATAGGCACAGTGTACTTATAAAAGTAATTTGTGAAAAAAATCTAGATCACTGTGAATATAATTCAAAAACCTGCAGAAAACACAGATGAGTCTACATTGAAGAGCAGCTCAAGGTGCATCACATAAAGTAAAATCTCACATACTTTATTTCCTTAATGAAAATTCTTTATGAAATGAAACAGAATCAAATTCAGTCATTGTTACGGGCTGAATCGTGTCCCTCCCAAATTCATACGTTGAAGTCTTAACCTCAGAATATGACTGAATTTGGAGATAGCATTTTTAGAGAGATAATAAAGTTAAAATGAAGTCCTTAGGATGGGCCCCAATCCAATATGACTGGTGTTCTTTTAAGAAGAGGAGATGAGGATGCAGTTACCCACAGAGGGTTGAGACCATGTGAAGACACAGGGAGAAGATGGCTACCTGTAAGCCAGAGGGACAGGCCCTGAAGAAACCAACACTGCCAACACCTTGATCTCAGATTTCTAGTCTCCAAAATTATGAGAAAATAAATTTCTGTTGTTTGTGCCACCCAATCTGTGGTACTTGTTTTGGCAGCCCTAGCAAACTAAAACAATCATATATACAAAGAGTTATCATTTACATATGCTTAACTGCATGGAATACCATTACTAGTGTTGTATGGCATTGCAGCTAAATTTGGTTCAAGAAACAAGACAGCTTGGTGTTTACAATCACTCTCAAAAGCTGATCATAGATTGTTTGTATAAGTTATTTTACTATTGTGGAGTAATCCTGGAGTATAAAAGGGCAATAGTGAGGAAAAATCCAGTTGTCTTCTCAACTCCGGTAATCCACTGCCTATGTGGAGGATGTCATCAGCTTCTGCCCTGAGTGCCCTGTCCTGGTTCCACTGGGCCTTTTTGCTTCCATTAAATTCTGTATCTCTGGCCAAGTAAATGGGGGAATTAATAGCTCATGTGCATGTATCTGTGTGTATTTGGTGTCACCAGTGGTTTCCTAGATTCTCTGTCAGCTAAATCATCATCAAATATTTGATAAATATAAATGTTTCAGAATGCTAGATCACTAAAACTTTTACCTCCCACATACCCTTTCTCAATCTTCCGCAAACATTTTTGAACTATTGGAGGCTGTTTTCCACCAGATGAGAGAGAAAATTGAGATGAAAATGTGGAATATAGAAAACAGGGAGGGGACACTAGAAAACAGTGAAGAGAATCTCAGGAGGATGGTGAACAGAGCCCCAGGATGACAGTTGTACCCCAAATGTAACAGTCCAGATTACAGTAATGTGACTCAAGATATGCTGCCACCATTGTACTCTTTCCTTTAACCTGAGGACACAATGCTAAGGTGAGGCTGGTCCAGATTCTTATCTATCCTTGACTTGACCATTTTCTGGTAAATTTCCTGCTCTGCCCTCTAGATCCTTCTGCCTGGATCAGCCTATGACACAATTTCACCTCACAGAGGTATTCTGCTTTCTCTCCGGGAGGAACTTAGAAACAAAAACAAAGGAACAGCCTACTTCCCCGTTCACATCCCTGTCACATATCCAGTACCAAACCACATGACAGCCCTACCAGATGTCCCAAGTAGAGTGAGCATTTTGTTTATTTTGTTTCCCAGGTCTCAGTTATAAGCTTGCTCATTGTTACTCCAGAAAGGACTCTTGTAAACTCTCATTGAAGTCAATGTTACACTCTGTTTGGCTTACCTTCTCTTGAATTTCTTTATCTAACAATGACAACAGTGCCCATACTTGGCTTTTCAAACACAGCAATGTATGAGTGGAGGGAGGAACATGTGATAGGCAAGGTGATAACAGATCTTGTAAAGTATTGATAAGGGTCTGTTTTCTTCACCTGGCTGTTCGGTACTTGGGAGTTCGTTTTATTAGTAGTAGTAGTAGGAGTATATTTTATTAGTATTATTCTTTAAACTAGGGGACAGCAAACTTCTTGTAAAGGGCCAGATAGCAAATATTTTCAGCTTTGTAGTCTATACAGTCTCTGTTACAACTAGTCAACTTTACCATTGTGACGCAAAAGCAGCTATAGGCCATATGCAAACAACTATATCTGACTGTGTTCCAATAAAACTTTATTTAAAAGAACAGGCATCAGGCTAGATTTGGGCCATGAAGTGTAAATTGCTGTCCCCTCCAAATTGCACATATGTGTTTTATATACTTTTATAAATGTGTGATCCATTTTTAAAAATTTATAAACAGACAACTCCTGTCACAAAGAGAGATGTCAATATTTACTCCATGGTAAATTATAAAATACCTTTTCAGCCCTTTTCTCTTTCTGTGTGCTTCCTTCTTTCCTATTTTAGTTTGGTCTGTTGTCATATGATCTTTCAATTGTCATGATTTCTGGAATATGCCCTTATGGTAGGATGTACATTGGATTGGGAATCAGGAAAAGCAGATCCTATCCCACACCTATACCACTGGCTGGTATTAATAGTTAAATAGTTCAGTGAAAAATGCCTTTTCTTCTTTAGGCCTCACTTTCTCCCTCTATAGAATGAGAGAGTTAGACTAAGTCATTTTGGAGGCCATTTATAACTCAAATAGTCTGTTATTTCAAATGTCTTACTGTGATTCAATTTCAGACATTGACTCATGTACTTCTTTCCTGATTCTCGCCCCTTCCAAAAAAGGGGAGTATTTCAAGTCATATGTGATCACCCTATTGGATTATTTGCATCTAAGTTTTCTAGAATAGAGGATTCATATACTAATCAGCGTTTTAGATCCTAATACTTTGGTTTGTCATGGAACCAGTTCTTTTATTAACTGTACAGATGAACACCCAAGTAAAGAATTGAGAGTTAGTAATTGTACTGTCTTCAGGGAAGAATTACAAAATCCATCCAGAGTCTGTCATGATATCCTAAAGGTGCTGGTTGCATTATAAATTAAAAGCTTATCAAGTAATCTATTATAAAAATGCAGTTTTAGGTGTGTTCAAATCCCATGGTGCATATACTTTTCACATTAGATTGTCAGCTGCAGTATAAAATTTTATTTTGATGAGTTTAGATTTATATATGAGTTCTATAAATTATAAGATTAAGCCTATAGTTTATTGGTAGAGAGCTGAACCAACCCAGGGAGGACTGAGTGGTCCTTGGTGATGATTCATCTCTAAAGATGAAGACTTCCTGACCAGGCTACTTGGGTAATGGCTTGGAGGCATTTAAAATGAAATGTACAACACTCTTATGAAGGGAACAATGATAATCAAGTTTTTCTTCCAATATGTTAAAAAATAAAAAAATATATCAAATGAGAATATTGAGTGTAATTAGGTTTCTGTATTCTTGAATCTTTCAAGTGATTATCTCAATAAGGGAAATCCTAATGTATTCAATTCCTTGTATATGCATCAGTTGACTTCCATATCTCAGTTCCAGCAAATGTATAGAAAATGAGTGTTGATTCAGATTACACTTTAAGTAGTATTGATGGGAGCTAGACTAGGAAAATGAAGGTATTTTCAGAAAAGGAAAGCGATGAATCCTAACAGGCTGGACTTTTCAATAGTGGCCTAGAAAATTATCAGTTTCTTAGGAATATTGCAGATATTAGTGTCTCCTTATTTCTCCACAGCTCCTAACTGTCCCTATATGATCTTCCAACAAGCCTGGAGGAAGGCCCTGCACACAGTAGGTGCTGGATGAATATATGTTGACCTGAATTCTCTTAAGACAGGCCTTCTTTCTTTAGAGGAGCATCTCCTCAACTTGACTGACAGTTATAAAATAAATTTAGAAGATTTAATTCTAACCTCTCTATTTGAGCCTGCCTATTCATTTCAATTCATTGATTACAGGGCTCCTACTCTATGTTAGGAAGGAGGAAAGAGTAAGTGAAACTCCAGCTTTTAAGATTGTGAGAGGAACATTTGAGTTCAATTCTATTTTATTCTGTTTAAATAAATGGAAATTTATCAAATGTATACTGTGAGGCAGACATTGTGCTAGCCACCAAATGTAAATTATTATTCAAAATAACATGCAAAACGTTTTATTTTCTCTGTTTAATAGATGAATTCTGTGGGTCTCAGGTTATAAGTCTTGGCAAGGTGATCCTAGAAATAGTAACTTACAGGGCAGGGTTGAAATATAAATCTTTTGGCTCCAGACTCCATATTTTTTCTAGCGCATTGTTTGGTAAAAAGCCCTATTGCTTGGATGCAATTAAAAAGAAGCTCTTCAATCTGGCTATTACTTATTCTCAGACCTGGAAAGGCTCCTTAATGATTTACCAGTGTTCACCCTCCTCATTTCTGAGCCATTCCTATCTAAATAGCAAACAGAACAATAATCTTGGTGCCCCAAATCAGATCTGAGACTCAGGATCCACAGGACAAGGTAGCTAAATCGCTTGTTTTTCTTACTTTGGAACAAGTTATTTAATGTCTCTGGGCTTTGTTTTTCTTATTTATATAATATGTTTAACAAAATAAGTAATATCACAGGGGTACTATATATATTCACTCATCTAAGTTTCTTTATCCAAACCTGGTTTGATCACTGGCCCTACCTAAATATAGGCCACACCCCTGCTCATTTGTTTGTGTATTGACTGATTCATTTACTCATCCAACATTTCTTAAGCGTTTACTTTATGACAGGCAATGAGCTTGGTATGGAGGATTAAGCTGTGAATGAGACAGAGATAGCTTTTGCCCTTATACACATAGTCTGTAGGGTAGATAGGCATGAATCAACAATTTCAATGAGACATAATGGCTGTTACGATAGGGCAGTGGATGATGCTATGGGACTAGTCCAGGGGGTCTAGAAATGTGACTCCCTAAAAAAAGGAATGTGTAAATTAGCTGAGAATTAAAGGATGAATGGAAGTTACTAGACAAAGGGGATGTAATGTGGGGGTAGATTAAACACAGTACTTGATATCTATGGAGAATGATGAGCAGAACAGTGACAAAAACTGCTGTCTTCAGCTCTTTCTTCACCACTTCTCTAACTCCAACTTTAGCAAGCCTTCCAGGCCATGAAGCCTAGTCATTCAATCCTATCAGCCTTTGGTGTTGTACTTGGCCACAGAGGGGCAGATATAAGGATCAATGACTACAGGAAGAAGGTTCTTCTCTGATTAATCAATAAAGGCTCACCTTTGGCTACATCCATTCAAAGCTTTACACTGCTTGTTATGTTCACTGGTTTCTTGTACACTATTGAAACCATCCACATCTCTCTTAGATGTTTAAAGACTTTGCAGCAAGTTCAGTGGGAACTGTAGATAGGATGGGAAAAGGCGGGGTAGCAGTAGAACTGTCTACTAAAAAAGGCAAATTTTCTCCTGAAGTTTTCAGTCTGTGTGAATGTGGGTACTGTGGGTGATATGTCAGTAGATCTTTTCATCTCTATTCTGTGAGCCAGCATTTATTTACTACAACCTTCACACTTCTTCTTTGATTTCTCTTTTCTTTTGAATCAAATTTTATCCATTTCCCTAGGAGCAAAAGAAACTAATGATTACTACAAGGGTAGCCTAGTCAGTAACCAGTCTCCTGTCTTGTTAACAATTTTCCAGAAGCTTAAAGTAACACTATATGTGTGTTGGAGGCTGACAATGGTTTTAAAAAATAATAAATCGTTTTCTGAAATCTTTGAATAGTGATCTTTGTCTCTTCGTTAAAATGCTAGCTAATTTTCCTACACAATCTATATGTTCTTTTTCCTTTTGTTGTTTTGTCAGTTGAGTACTTTTCATCTGTAGCTTAATGGGCCTATGGTGCCTTCATTATGCAGGTTGCTTTTTGCACAAAGAGGAAATTTTTTTGATTCTCTTCCCCCTTTGGTTCTTTTCTTAGTATTTGTGCATTTATTCCCTTATTCGATTGTTCACCAAATATTTCTTGAGTTACATTCTTGGGAGGTAATAGGAGAATCCAAAAAGAAAAAGACATGGTCCTATGCCTAAGGGATTCAAAGGAAAAGACACACACAAGTAGATAACTCATGGGGCAGTGTGATAAATGGTGCAACAGGGATGAGTACAAATTGTTATGGGAATATAGTCCAGGGATACTGTTTCTTATGATGCCAACAGTCTCTACAGGGGATGAGAGTATTTGATTCATATTCATTAAATCACGTTGTCTAAGATTTTTGAATAACATTGTGACTGATAGTTGTAGCTCGTCTAGTAAGAATATGACTTTTGAGAACTGAAGTTATACCTTGATGGATCCTGTATCCTAAACTTGTGGTCACAAGAAATGATGAAAACAAAAAAAAAAAAAACAAAAACAAAAACAAAAAAAAAACCAAAAAAACAAAAAAACAGTGGTTTATTTATTTTTTTATTTTTTTACTCGGAGTCCACCAGCACAATCTCTGTAATCTGGATCTCTCTTCCTTATTTTCCCTTCATTCAAGAATACACAAAGAGTGCAATGCGCACCACCCGAAGGATGGACATATTTGAAACTGGGACTTAGGGGGGGAGGGGGGGCAAGGGCAACACACGTAACCTAAACATCTGTACCCCCATATTATGCTGAAATAAAAAAAATGAAAAAAAAAAAGAAAAAGAAATACCTGAATGTAACCTGCATCCATACTGTTCTATAATTGTGGATGAATTTAGTATAATTTGAGCAATTTTAGCTTTTATCTTTGTAACCTATCTTCTCCTACTGTTTTGGTTCGTTTTGTTGTTGTATTTCTAGTTTCTTAGCTGAACACTTAGGTCATTTATAGTCAGTATTTCCTTTTTTAATTTTAATCATAAAACATTTTAACTCTATACATTTTCCTGAGTACAGCTTTAGCTATATCCTGCAGGTTTTCCTAAGAGGTACTTTACTTTTTGTTAAGTTCTAGAAAATTTATATCTTTAATTTTTTCCTTCAATTTGGTTTTTTTAGAGTGTTCCTTAATTTCTAAGTGATGAAGTTATGAGGTCATCTTTCTGTTGTTAATTTCTGTTTGTATTGAATTTTTGTCAGAGTGTGGGAACTACATCATCTTTAAATTTGAGAGTTTAATTAGGTTTTACTGTTGCCAGATATATGATTAATTTTTATTAATGTTCCAGTAAAATGTGTTGTTTGTAGGATGCAAAGGTGTGTATGTGTGTGTCAAATACTGTATGGATTTTCTGGCATGGCCTCCCCTGACTCCTACTTCCACCAATGAAGTGAGATTTTTTTTTTTTTTTAGTTCTTGCTGTCTTCTTAGAGGGTTTTACTTAATGTATTTCATTGCTATGCTGTTTGTTGCATAATGATTTAGACTTGTTTCATTTATCTTTGTAGGTTCTAGTTTTCACCGTCACAAAATTTTCCTCTGTCCCATTGAATACTTTGTGTCTTGGGTTATCCTTTAATCAATATGCATATTGTCATTTTTTCATTTGCATTTGCCTGATATAACTTAAAATCTTCTTTATTTTATTTCTCTTTAAAATATTAAGTTTCTAAGAATAGGGAATTGGAGCAGAGTCCGGCTCACCTGACTTGGTTTCTCTCTCTGGCTCAAGAGCTAAATGATATTTTCCAGCACTCTTGCATCAAGATGGAGCCGTAGGACTGGTCTAGTCAATAAAATATGAATAGAAGTGATGTGTATCACTTGAAAGTCTTGTTCCCTAAAAGGTTCCCCATGATCGTCTATGTTCTTACTCTCTTTCTTTGCTCATGGGCTAACTAAACTCAGGGGATCTAACAGAAGGCTTTGAGGTCCTAGTGGAAGACAAACCTAAGAACAGAGAGAACATGAGGCTTGTATGAAAAGCTTCAAGCAGAACACCCAATGGGATTGTGATGTGAGTGAATATTTTTGTTATGTTGTTAATCTACCTTAATATGGAAAAATATACAGTGCTCCAAATTCAGAAGGTACACAAGTGTATACAATGTGGTGTAATTTATCCTTCTCCTCTGGTCTCCCACATACTGCATGCCCTTCTCCAGAGGAAGACATAGTCAACAGTTTTTTATGTATCTTCCAAGAGAATTGTCTGTTCCTATCCTTTTACCTGTTTTGCTATTGAATCATTGATCTTTTTCTACTGATTTAAAGTTTCTATGTATATTTAAAGGATATTTGTGCTTTTTGGTGGTATGAATAGCTACCATTTGTCTCAGTTTACTTGTCTTTAAGGGATTTTATTTCATGTAGAAAGTTTTGATTTATACGTAGTTGAATTTATCAGTCTTTTTAAAAATGGAATCTCAGTTTTATATAGTAGCATGCATATTTATATCTGAATTTATTTACTGATATATAAAATTTAATAAACTATGCTCCCTATTCCTTCCAAAGTCATTTTCTTGTCCACTGTCCCTTCTCCATCAACACCTTTAGAAGACTTTTACTTTCCCACTCTTGAATACCCTCCAATTCCCCCACCTTTACCTTATATCTCCTGGGTTTTTCTGAGATAGTTTGGGATTTTAGCTTCAGGTTCTACATATTTTCAGTTAGGAAATGTCTTTTCTATTTCAAGAATCCTCACAAAACCATTTTATTAGTTTCCAATGACATTAATCTTCATTCGTTTGGATATAATTATAAATATATGATTCATTGTTTAGTGTTGTTTCTTATGCTTTGTTCAGGAGATTTTTGTTCTGATTTTTTTTTTATTTCAGCATAATATGAGGGTACAGATGTTTATGTTACGTGTGTTGCCCTTGCCCCCCCTCCCCCCCTCAGTCCAGGTTTCAAATATGTCCCTCCCATTGCGTGGTGCACATTGCACTCTTTATGTACACATATACCCGTCCCCTCCTCCCACCTCCCCCCTCCCCCCTGCCCAATATCTAATAGATGTAATTCTTAT
>CAUYSK010004216.1:0-47720 GCA_963575035.1 Avahi laniger | reverse complement strand
ACACCCCAGCATAACGTCCCTCAAAAAAAAAGAACTGATAGGGGTATTACTTAATATTTCACAATAATACTTTGAATGATGGGATGGTTTTAATTAATGCTTTACTAACACCTCAGTTTGAGGTTCTGTTTTTTTTTGTTTGTGTTTGCTGTGAGATAGGGTGACGCCACGGCAATCGCCCCAGTCATGATTGGGTTACTTTGTCTCAAAAAAAAAAAAAAAAAAGATTATGCTTTTGGGATATTCTTTCAGAAATAGAATTGCCAGGTCAAAACCCCCTAGTTTGTTTTTGTTTTTAATATTTGTTGTTTTGTTTTAATCATAAAAATAATATAGCTTATTAGGGAAATTGGGAAAATAGAAAAAAGTCTTGAGAAAATTAAAAAGCACCATAATTTCATTACTCACAGAAAAAAACATTTTGGTGTAACAGGTCATGTCACCAATTTGTGTTAGTTTTAAATTCAGTTCCTGTTTCTGAGGTGTTAGTAAAGCATTAATTAAAACCATTCCATCATTCAAATTATTATTGTGAAATATTAAGTAATACCCCTATCATTTCTTTTTTTTTTCTGGAACTTAATCAGAGGTGTTACCTAAGTTAGGTGCTTGTACACAATCCTCTAGTGATCCTCTGAGCATTCCCTGTTCTTGTGTGGGGGACCACAACCAGTCACAGAACAGCCACACTGTAATTTCCTAGTTTATAAATGAAAACCAAAGCTTTGCTTAAGCACAAGATAGAGTATTACTCAGCTCAGCTTCATCGAGTTAAAAGCTATGTTGGTCACTGAGTCACTCAGTTCAGGATGCTTGCTCTCTTCACTTGGCGATTGGTTAGAATAGCTAACTTAGTAGTTAACAAGCAAGTCAGCTTAGTCCACTTCCTGTTTGTTTAAAACAAGCCCGCATGCCTTCGCAATTAACTTTTTTGTGCGTTTCCTGGTTTTCTAAGTGTTCTCAAAAATAAGAGTTAATGATGCACAATAACACGTGCGGTTCCTTCAAAATAAGGAGCTCATCTCTTCTTCATTTGACATTGGGAGGACCCTTCCCTGGATAGGGAGGCCTGTGCTGCCTGCAGTGGCAGGAAATGGCACGTACCACATCCACCTAGGCTCTGCTTCACCGGAGGGGACCCTGGATCCTGTGAGAGGGACCTGCTGCCCCCTCCCTCTGCCAGGTGCTGGGGTGCAGACAGAAGTGGGCAGGGCAGGACTGTGTTCCACACTGAGCAGGTCACCTGAAGAACGCTCTTTTGACCCCATAAGAGCATTTAAAGATATGACAGGGCACCACGTGTGAGGGGGTATGTATTTATAGCAAGAGAGTACAAACTATATTTTCTTTTCATAAGGCATTGCTATTTAAAGTATGCAGTTTATATCACTTGTCACAAGTGGGTATTGAGATAAGGATAGCAGCTTGTCCTGCTAGGGTGATCATTGTGTTGCTTGACTGATAAGTTGGAGAAACGAGGAGTCTTGTAGCCATAAATTTTCTGTGTCTTTTTGGTTTTTATTTTTTGATCGGTTGTTTTATTTTGGTAGACTTTTTAATACTTGTTGCACAACACTTCTAAACAAACTAACTCATTTGCTTTACAAGGTCAGATCTTCTACAGTTAGAGCATCTACGTGCTTCTGTTTGTCCCTAAGAGCGATTTCCTGTTCCTGGGCAGGGTGCCGTATCCCTGGCCTTCCATGGGATGAGGGCAGACAAGAGCCTGCAAGTGGGCACCAGGCCTGACAGCCTCTGCTCTCCCTGCAGACCGCTCCCCAGCCCACCCCACCCAGCTTAGTCGCTCAGCCTCCCTCAGTTACCCGGACCGCACAGACGTCTCAACCTCAACAGGCTTGGCAGGCAGCAGCAACCAGTTCGGCAGCTCCATCCTGGGCCAGTACATCTCTGATTTCAGCGTTCGTGCAATCACGGACCTGCAGTACATCAAGGTGAGTGTGTCCCTCGCCCTCGTCTGGGCAGCACCATCTTCCTCATCTCTGCTCAGGAATCAGCAACTTCTTTCTTTCATCTACCAAACCCAGCATGGAAGGTCCAGGCCTGAGATGCTGCTGCTTCTTGCTTTTGCTCCTGGTTCTTTTTAAGGGTTTCTGGAAACTCTGCCTTGTCCTGTCTTCTCTTCTTAACTGGCAGCCTCAATCCTGGCCCCGTTTCCCCAGGCCTGGTGTAGGGTCTGCCTCTCAACCCTCGTCCATGAACTCATCTCTTCCTTCTGCAGGTGACTCGGCAGCAGTACCAGAATGGGCTGCTGGCCTCACGCATGGAGAACAGCCCTCAGTTTCCCTTGGATGGGTGCACCATGTGCACGGAGAACTGTGCCGAGAAGTCCGAGCTGCCCGTGGTGGACGAGACCACAACTCTTCTCAATGAGCGTAACTCCTTGCTGCACAAAGCTGCCCACGAGAGTGCCATCTGACAGGAGGGCCCGGGGTCCCCTGCCTACCCTGCGGGGGCCTCCCCAGTGGGCCCACATGAAGAGAGCGAGCCTGTTAGGCCAGAAAGGATGCAGATAGATAACCTGTCTGACTGAGCAGCCAGATGGCCCCCGTCTGTGGGGATCTGGCCTCCAACAGGGACCTGTGAACTGCTCTGAGGTAGTGTCTGCCCAGCCCTGCATTGCTGGTGCAGCGGGCCAGCTACCGTGAGCAAAGGCTGTTTTTTTACTGAGAGAATTTCTAAACTAGGCTCATTGCTCCTCTTTTTAAATATTATTTTGGGAAGGGAAGACAGGGTTAAGGAACTTTATTTAAAAAATTTTTTTTTTCCAAAAAACTTTAAAAGGGGAAGGATCTCTCACCCTGGGAAGCAATAGCCATAATCTGCTCCTAACCATGACCTTCCAGTTTATGTCCCTGACTCAGGAAGCTCACCCTTCCTCCTCCTCCTCCTCTTCTTCCTCTTCCTCCTCCTCCTCCTCCAGAGGTGAGATCCCAGAGCCTGCCGGAGGAGGGTTGTCTCCTGGGAGGAAGACAGCTCTTCCCAGGAAGCAAAGAACCAAATGGCGTTGAGATCAGCTACCTGGACACATATGCCACAGCTTATCTGACATCGCTGAGGCCGAGGGCTTCTAGGTAACTATGATCAGGGACACGATAATCCCAGCTACAGAGAGGAGCACATCTGCTGTCAACCGCTGGACCCAGGAATCTCCCAGAACTCTGCTAACGGCCTCACCTGGTGAGTTGGGACTCTGCTGAGGACTCTCCCCCCTGCCTCCCTTCTGCCCCTTTGGACAACTCCCCCCTGTAACAGGGCTGACTCAAGAGTGTTAGGCAGGGTCTCAGACCTTTGCGATTGCTTGTTCCTGCTCCCCAGGCCCTGCCCTCACTTTTACCAAAGGTTTCCTCCCCCCACCCAGTAGGAGGGTGTCTACATTAGAGGTGACTTGTCTGGGTTATTGCTTTTGGTTCCAGGAGTGAATCTGGTCATCGGCATCTGCGTTGTTAGAGGTTAATACCACCCCCGCCCCACAAGGAGAGTCAAGGCTCAGTTGTTGTCCCATGAAGCCCTTCTTTCCAGACTCTCTATATCTAATCACAAAACCCCAGTCCCTCTTGGGAGTTGGGGACAAGAGGACATGTTGGAAGCCACCTAAGCAAGTTCTTTATGCTCTTTCCTCTGTGGCTGGCTGAAGCTCACCTGACCTTGTTCACCTACTTATGGAACCCTGGCAAAGGAGGGTGCCACCTAAAGGCATGCAGCTGGCAGCCTCATTTCCCCACATCTGAGTGATGCTAGCATGAAAGGTCACACCAGCCTTTGCTGAAGCTAGTGGCACTGTGCCAAGAGCTCGACCCCCACGTGAAGTCCTGCCCCAGCGCCTCTTCCCTGGGGCTGAATCAGGCCCTGCAGCACAGCTCCAGACTTCTCACTGTGGGGAGGCGGTAGGACCTGGGTCCACGTTGGCCCTTCCCTCAGGGGCAACAGGAGCTGGGGCCCAAGATTCAGGCAAGTGAGACTCGGCAGGCTTCTGCCTGAGTATTGTTCATTCACTCCTTTCCTCACCAGTGGAGTGACCCCAAGTGCTCTGCTCTCCAGGTGCCTAGAGAATCCTAACTCTTGGGACCAGGGACTGTTTTGCACCAAGGATGCCTATCTCCTGGCCAGTCTGAGGTCTTCCCTAGTCACAGAATTGACTCCTAGAAGTCTGGAGAGAAGATGATGATGCCCGTGGGTTCTTAATTATAAGGAAAAAAGACACCATACCTTTGTTCCTTGTTGAGGGAAAGCCCTTAGTTTAACCCAGGAGCATTTTGCTCTGGAGTCCTCATGGGAGCAGGTAGAGCTGTGTTCCTTAGAGGCCTGAATGCCAGGTGGAGCAGAATGAATTGGCCCAAACCAAGCAGGTGTGTGTGAAGCAAAAGGGGCAGGTGCACACACTTCCACAGCTACCTCTTTGCACACACGGTTACTACCAACAGACCGTCCCTCCTCCCCCTTCCCTATCGATAATCACTTCTTACAGAGGGTCATAATTATTTCCATATATTACGGTCCGATGACTTCCTCCTCCTAGTGCAATTTTTCACTTCCTATTTCCATGTTTGGTTCCTGGGATGAGCCATACCCTGGAACTGGCCCACCCCGTGTGTCTTCCTGTGAGGGAAGGCCTTTGCAAATGGCATCCAAATGGGTAGGCAGGTCATGGCCGCCATAGCAAGTAACTCATATTTATTTTGCATAAGATTTTAATTTGTATATTTTTGTGATTTATTTTGGCATTGTTATGAGTTTGACTCTCGGGGAGTTTTGTTGTTATGACTCTTGTGTCTTTTGTCACAAAACAATGATAATATTTGCTAAACAATATATGGAATTTATTTTTGATTGGTAATAAAAAACGAAATATGTATAAATCTTGGCGAGTCTACAACTTGTCTGTTTGAGTTCTGTTGGTGTTTAGTATCTGTGTATACACGTGACTGTGGCTGGCTATCACTTGTGACAGGGCAAGGGGCAATAAAGGGATTCTGGGACTAGTTAGTGGTGAAATGCCAGCAGAATTTATAAAATATATATAATCAAGGCTATTGTCACAGGAGTTAGAGAGTGGTGGCTGCTGGTAGACATACAGGGCAAATGTGCCCAAGTGCCACAAGCATAAACTGGATACCACAGGGTCTTCTGCTTGCAGATCCTGGGCGGGACACTTGGGGTGAGCAAATTGCCCCTACTCCTTCCCCAGGGGACTGAAGGGTGCTTGATCCAAAAGTATGACCGTATTGTTTTATAGCATACAGTTGCCTTTTTGTTCACACTTACGGGTTGGTTGTGGTTGCAAAGTTGGAGTGTTCATCCCCTGAAAAGCCCAACTGAGAGTGAGCTCGCTCCCGAAGAGGCAGCTGTGCACACTCCTCCTGTGGTGTGCATAGGTGCTACAGGCTGGCTCTTGTGAGTGAGCGCGCTGGGGCTCACGCCAGCCAGGCTTGATGGAATAGACAAATTGGGGGGGTGATTGAAGAAAGGGAGGCACATGGGTAGGCCTCAAAGGAGAGAGGATATTCCAATAAAAGGAGTTACAAATGCAAAAGTTTGTGTATAGGTGGGCAAGAGGAAATTACCTTCATCTATCTATTCCACACATTTAAGCCCACTGGGTGCTACTAGGTGAGTCTAGTGAGGAAGACCCCCCGAGGGAGCCCATTACACAGGGCCTTTTGACTTGCTATCTCCTCTGCAAGACACTTCTCCCAAGTCTTTGGTGAAGCTCCCCCTCATTTCATTTAAGCCTCTATTCAAATGTCTCCATGAAGAAGCCTTCCCTGACTACCCCATCTCAAACAGCATTGCCCCAATCCCTCTGTCTCTTTATCTTGCCTTGTTTTTCTCCACTGCACTTTTCAGATATTAAAATATAAACTTGTGTATTTTCAGTTGTCCCTGCACTAGAATCTAAGCGCCACAAACGTAAGGACTTTATTTTACTCCCACTCTAGTCCCAGCATTAGAACAGTACCCAGTTCATTGCAGGCACTCGATACAGGAAATATTTGTTAAATGAATAAAGAAATGACTTTTATAACATGTTAGTACTGAATGATGGGGGGAAGCACATAGTTCCCATAACCTTGGCCTAACTTAGTCAAAAGGGTCAACGAAGATCACTTGGAGGAAGTGGTATTTGAGCTAAGACTTGACAGATGAGCAGGAGTTAGCCAATGAGGTCACACCCAATAGCTATGGGTTTAAAACTCAAGGATAAATATTTAGATAAAACAGAAATGTCTTGAATGTAATTGACCTGTGAGGAAAATGGCTCAGGATGGTCACTGAGGAACCTGAAGGTCAAGTGGCAAGTGTCTCCATTGATGCTGACCAGTCAGGGCTGGGGCAAAGAATGACAAAGAGCCAAAGGAGAAGCTGATGAAGTATCTGAGGCCTCTATTGTAAATAGAAAACCACTCCATGAGCAGCTTCATTTGCCCTCTACTGGATTCTTTGTATTTTGACTATTGACAGTTTAAATGACCATTTGTTTTCTATGTTTGATCTAATTGTTCTTCCACCTGAAGGTTTTCTTCCCCAAAATTAGTGACAGGCTGTTTTCCAGGGGAGCCAAGGAAAAAGTAACTTGTCAAACACAAGAGCCCTGTCTTTAAATCCATAGGGAGTTTTCCCTGTCTTTCCTCTGGAACTGTTCTTTGCTAGTTAATGACTTTTTAGGCACATGACTCATTTCAAGCATGCCATCTGTTCTTTTTTTTTTAATTTCTGAAAAAATTTTTACTGTAGCTACCTTCAAAGACCTCAATGCTAGCATTTTATCTTGACTTGGAGACAGAAGTTAGAACTAAAGGAGATGAATCTATTGTAATGTTCCCACATTTTCTTTTTCAAAGGAGGCATGACCATCCAGTGGAAAGGCTCAGTAATGTCTTTATTGCTTCTGCTGGTGGCTTACTCTGTAATCTGCAAGAGGTAAACTACTGAAAGGGCACCAGCATCATCCAGATAATAAAAACTGAAGCATGTGGAGATGCCGCTGGTCTAGTCACAGTTCTGCAATGTAGAAGGTACACTGTTACCATCTTTTTTAAGAGTTTTTCACAAAATAGTTTTTCCTTTGGTCATTCACCATAGGCTTACTGATTTTTACACATTACCTTCCATACAAACATGTTTTACTTTAATTGTGGCCATAGTATGCATACTTTTTTAGATTGTTATTTTCATGACATAGCAAATTGTTTCTATAGAACCCTTATGATTATTTTAAATGATACATATGTAAAGTCTTATCCAAGTTTCATTACACTAGGAAATCTGAAAAAACATGAAAGTGTAGAGAAAGATACAAAAATCACTTCATCTGGACACCTATACAGAAAACTTGTTGGTAGCTGGTCTATTTCCTAATCACAGATCATATGTAACGGGTAAAGAACATTCCGTTAGTGAGGATCCTGCTGAATAGTTCTTGTTGATCCTAAGGAATTCTCCTCCCAAGGATGAACTGTGAGAAGTGGAATTACCATATCCAGTAATCCTGACAGAGCTGCCACATCCTTGTGTGGCTGGGAAGGTGACCCAGGTGTTAGGTCACGTTGGAACCCAACATCCATGCAGAGTCTTTCTGAGCTTCACTTTTTTCCTGTAAGATATTAATTACATGAAGTAACTGGCCGGATCCAGTGAGGTAGTGGTTTTGTGTGTTTACCAAGCTCCCTGGCAAGGACGATCTGACGTCCCCAGACCTATGGCAGGGGTGGCCGTGAAAAACATCTTCGATAAACCTTAGCTTCCCGACTCCCAGTCACTGGTTCTCATTTCAACCCTCAGTCCTGTAGGTCAGGGCGTTAAAAACCTTCCTGGTTCCCGGGCCACTTTCCTAAGAAAACCGCACATCTTCCAACTTCAGGCGCGCCTGGACCAGCGGTTCATCCGAGCGGCCGCTCCTCTCCGGAGCCCAGGACGTCCCTGAGCACTGGCCGGGCCTGCGGGCGAACGGGGGTAGCCTCGGAGAAGTGGGACTCCCGGCGCCACGCGCGGGCCGACGGCGGCCGGGCTCGGGAGGCCTGCCCGCGCCCTCCGGGCGCCCGCCAACCCTTCCTTTAGAGCCCCACGCCCCCGGCCCGCCCCGCGCCGCCGCTTGTTTACTCCCCGGCGCAGCCTAGTCCGACCCTGGGGCCCGCCCTCGCCAGGCGCCTATTGGCCGGGGAGGCGCGAAGGCCGGCGACAATTGGCCCCGGAGAGGCGGAGGTGCGGGGCGAGCGGGATAGGCTGCGCGAGAGGCCGAGAGGGGGCAGCAGGCGATGGCGGCGGCGGCGGCGGTGGCGGGTCTGCTAGGCTGGTTGCTCGCCGCGCTCTGCCTGGGCAACGCCACGGGGGAGGCAGCGCCTTGTCCGCGAGTGCTGGGCTTCTGTCTGGAGGAGGACGGAGCTGCGGCCGCGGGGTGGGAGCGCGGAGGAGCGTTGCGGACCGGTCCGGAGGCCACCTTCCGCCTGCGCCTCTTCGGCCGGGGCTTCGCCAACAGCTCCTGGTCCTGGGTCGCCCCCGAGGGGGCGGGCTGCCCCGAGGGCGGGCCGGCCGCGGTGCCCGAGGAGGCGGCAGCCCCCACGGGCGAGTGGCGCGCGCTGCTGCGCCTGCGCGGTGAGGCTGTGTGCCCGCACTCGGCGCTGCTGGCGGTGCGCGTGGAGCCGGGCGGAGGGGCCGTAGAGGAGGCGGCGCCGCCCTGGGCGCTGGGCCTGGGGGCGGCCGGGCTGCTGGCGCTGGCGGCGCTGGCGCGGGGCCTGCAGCTGAGCGCGCTGGCACTGGCGCCGGCCGAGGTGCAGGTGCTGCGCGAGAGCGGCTCGGAGGCGGAGCGTGCGGCGGCGCGGCGCCTGGAGCCCGCAAGGCGCTGGGCGGGCTGCGCCCTGGGCGCGCTGCTGCTGCTGGCCAGCCTGGCGCAGGCGGCCCTGGCGGTGCTGCTGTACCGCGCGGCCGGCCAGCGCGCCGTGCTTGCCGTGCTGGGCAGCGCGGGGCTCGTATTCCTGGTAGGCGAGGTGGTGCCGGCCGCCGTGAGCGGGCGCTGGGCGCTGGCGCTGGCGCCGCGCGCGCTCAGCCTCAGCCGCCTGGCCGTGCTGCTCACCCTGCCGGTGGCCCTGCCCGTGGGGCAGCTGCTGGAGCTGGCGGCGCGGCCTGGGCGGCTGCGCGAGCGCGTGCTAGAGCTGGCGCGCGGTGGCGGCGACCCCTACAACGACCTCAGCAAGGGCGTGCTGCGCTGCCGGACCGTGGAGGACGTGCTCACGCCGCTCGAAGACTGCTTTATGCTGGACGCCAGCGCTGTGCTGGACTTTGGCGTCCTGGCCAGTATCATGCAGAGCGGCTACACGCGCATTCCGGTGTACGAGGAGGAGCGCTCCAACATCGTGGACATGCTCTACCTCAAGGACTTGGCCTTCGTGGACCCCGAGGACTGCACGCCGCTCAGTACCATCACCCGATTCTACAACCACCCACTCCACTTCGTCTTCAATGACACCAAGCTGGACGCCGTCCTGGAGGAGTTCAAACGAGGTAATAACCGGGGCATCACGGGGGGGACACCCATACCACTGCCCTCCCCTGGAAAAGGGGTGGGGGTTTTGGAAGCTTGGAGGAAAGGGTCTCACCCCTGTGCAGGGCAGTGAGACCTCTAAGGACCCTTTTCAAGAATGTGTTGGCCCTGCAGCTTGGAATGATGTTTTGAAATATTTAAAAGTTGTTCTTCAGAGGGGAATGGAATGCCGTGGAAAGCAAACATTTTTAACTTCTTTTGGGATAGCTCCCCGCCCCGTTTGGGGGGGTGTGTCCACTTGGGTCTAACCTCCCAGCTCTTTGCCTCTCCTAGGCCGTTTCTGTATGATTGGCTTTGTAGCAGGTCCAAACTCTTGGATGGAAACTAAAAGAACATAGAAAAGAAAGTAGTCTCCAGATATCTGGATGCTGTTATCTGCATACACATAATATCAGATTGGCTGGACCTGTGATATTTCCAGAGCATTGTTAAGGTCCCTGACCTTATTGCAGATAAGGGAATGACTCCTAAAAAGCCTCCTACAGGTATGCAGGAAACTTTCGCTTTGCTATCATCAAAAACAGTTTCATGGATGCTGATTTAATCTCCCCTTCCTCTGTCTCCCTTTTTTTTTTTTAACCTCTTTTCTAACCTTAAGTATGTCTCCCACATTCTCCTTTGACTCTGAATTTTAACCTCCCTGGTTTATCTGAGCAGTTCTAAGGCTGAAGGTAAAAACTTTGAGACCCTCCAAGTGTGAAGATGTGGGTTCCTCTGCAGTCCTTTCCATTGTTAGCCTTGGAGGTGCCCCCCAGAGCTTGGCCACCAGCCATAGTTCTCACACCTGAACACCTGCAGGATGGGAGTGGGGACACCCCAGGGTGCTGGATGGCTTGACCCTAAAGACCACCAGATGTGAGGTGGAGAGTTGGGAAAGCCCCCTGATATTCCTGACAGCTGAGAAGTCTCCTGGCCCAGGTCCACATGGGAGGTGCTCTCTGATCCCCAGGACAGTTAGTGCAGGAAGCCAGGCTTTGTGGTAATGACCAGTCTCTCCTGAATGGAGCACTGCCATGTGCCAGGCTCTAGTGGGCACTCTCCATGCATCATCTCTGTTAATCTTTGCAGGAGGCCTGGGTGCCAAGTTTTCTGTTATTACTATGGATCAGGAATAGGTGGGAGACTTGGGTGGGCAGCTCCGTAGACTCTGGTGCTCTTGCTGTTTCTCTGGAATATGGCCATGCAGCCCTGCTCTGGAGAGGGAACCTGGGGTGGGGTTCAGACAGAGCTTCCTGGTGGTAAGTACTCCTTGTGAGCTTCCAAAGCCCCTGAGGCACTGGTGGTTTTTCTGGAGGGGTGGCTGGTAGAATCTGTAGGGCGGATTCCACCCCCTCCTCTGCCTGCTCCTAGGCCCTGGGAAGGCTGCTCAGCTTCTCATGACTCAAGGTCCTCAGTTGTCAGTGATAAGAGTGGGTAAAAGAATCTGGGGGAGGAGACCCTATAAAGCATTTGCACTTCGGTCAGTGCACATGCTGAGTGTCTGTCAGAAAGGTGATTTTCTGTTGCTCCTGGGCAGGCTTGCTGATAGGTGGCGTTTGCTAGCTCAACAGCAAGGGGCTGAACCTGGAAGTGCAGATGATACTTCTTGCAGGCAGGTCACCAGACTTCCTTCTTTTAGGGGAAGAGTCTTTCATGGGAGGTCTTTTTTAGGAGTCTTTCGTGGAATACCACAGTTGTCCCTTTGGTGTTATAAGCAGTCATGTTTCTAGGTTCCTTAAGAAAATGCTCGCTCTAGTGTCTGGCTTTAGCTGACTCGTGCATTCTATGGCTATGAGCAGTCACCAGACAGAGATTTGGGGCATGGGGGTGGAGGGGTGCCCCGTCTGGAGCTAAACTTAAGGAAGAATCTTCAGGAGTTGTTCATGATGCTCAGGCTGAGGTCATTGAGAGCTATTTTTCATTTTACAAACCTTCAGTGTCAGGATCTTCACTGCCATCTGTGGTCTCGCCCTTCAGATGTGACAGTTGAGCTTGAGCCAGGGCTGTTGGTGATCCCAGTTGGGGAGAATTAAAGAGTTCAGTTCACATTGATCAGGAAGGAGCCTAGAGGCAGAGTGGGCCCACAGGGGCTCATGTGCTGTGTGAGGGACTTGGACTTGACCACCAAGGCTGTGGCAGGGAGCGGCACTGTCCGGGTTGTTTTTACTGATCAGTGACTGGTGGGGAGACCAGCTGTGAGTGGGATCCAGATGAAGGATGACAGTAGCCTGACAAGGTGCACAGTGGGCCTCGAGAGGAGACCCCAGAGGGCATCAGAAGGTGGAATTGGGAAGGTTTGGTGGTTTGCTGAGGGGCTGTGGAGGGAGAGAGAGGAGCTGAGGATGAGCCCAGATTTCTGACTGCGCTTCCCTAAGGACTGAGGGTGGGGAGCAGGTAAGTTTGTTTTGGATATCGGAATCTGTGTCTGTCCAGTGTCCCAAGCAGTAAACTTCTAGCAAGCAGTTCATGTGAAATGCACGTGGTCCCTCAAGCCACAGGAGTGGAGCACAGAGCCTAAACCCCAGGGACAGGGGGAAGCGGAGGAGAAATTGTCAAAAGGTAAGACCTTTGAGGGAGGAGAACAGGGTACAGAATGTCCTGGAAGCTAAGGAAAGACAACATTTTCCAAAGGAAGTCAAGTGATCAGAAGAGGCCAGCAACCAAGATGCCCTTAACCTTTGCAAGAGCACATTGGTGCCATGGTGGGAACAATTTGGGGAACGAATGAGACATGAAGAGGTGCAAGAGCTAGCGTAGACAGGCCTTCTGCAAAGTGTGGCTGCAAAGCAGGAGCCAGAGAGCCGTGGCTGGCGGAGGATGTGGGACAGGGGAGGAGGCCTTCTGCTCTTCGGTGTTAAGATGGGCGAGTCGAGCAGGTTTAGGTTGAAATGATGGAGGAGGGAAAAGTAGAGGGGGAAGGCCACAGTACAGGCTGCTCCTGTTCTGGATGGGTGGCCTCTGATCACCTCTGGAGAACTGACCAGGTTTCAAGCAGCTTAATGCCAGAGGATTTGGGGATTGAGTGCCTTTCTGCTTTAATCAGACTGTTCTAGAAGCTGCCAGGCAACATGTTGAAAAGCCTCCTCCTAGAAACCAGTGGAGGAGGTTTCTGGAACCTGACGGTTGAATGAGGAGCCTTTAACACCCTCGACTTCCTTGCTCCTGTGGCAAGTACAGCCCTTTCTGGACTAATTCAGAATGGCCATGTCTTTCTAGGGACATCTGGAGATTTCTTGCTTCTCTAGTTTAGTGCAGTCCTTGGTGGGTATCTTTATTTTTCTTTGTTAAAGTCCTTCTTGTCTTAACCTTCTTAGGCATTCCTTAGGCTTATGAACAAAGGGCATGTTGCAGTCTTCATGTGTGTGAGGTTTTAAAAACCATTTCCCTTCCCCATCTCTGCCAAGTGTATATCGTGGTGGTACTCTCTGAATTTCCTGGAGCTGGAGTCTCTGGCATCTTGGCAGCTGCCATTCCAGGCCTTGTTCCTTTTGCTGCATCTGTTCAGGAGCTTTGTAACCTGGTCACCCCTCAGTTAGTGCAGACTTGAGATGACACCAATTATTTTGTGCAGATATCCCCAGGAAGAATGAGTGCTTTGGAGCCGTAGTAAATAACTTGTGCAGCTGCTCCTTCACTTATGATGGGGTTGGGTCCTGGTATACCTGTCGTAAATTGAAAGTGCATTTAATACACCTTACTTATCATAGCTTAGCCTAGCCTACCTTAAATGTGCTCAGAACGCTCACATTAGCCTACATTTGAGCAAAAGCATGTAACACAAAGCCTATTTTATAATGAAGTGTTGAATATCTCATCTAATTTATTGAACACTATACTGAAAGTGAAAAATAATAGTTGTATGGATACTTGAAGTATGGTTTCTACTGAATGTGTATGGCTTTCACACCATTGTAAAGTTGAAAAAATTGTAAGCTGAATCGCCTTAAGTCAGGGACTGTAAAGCCATTAACCCCTGTCTTCTTTGTCAACCCAAGTGAGACCATTCAAGGGCATTCTTCCAAGGAAAGGATTAGGCTGAATGAGCTTTTCAAAGTCTCTGCTTTAAACCAGCTGAGTTCTGGTTTACTGTCTGAAGGAAGCCAAATGATTGCCACAACGCGGAAGGAGTGTCCACAGTTACTTTTCTCTTTCTCTTAGTACTCATTCACCCAGTTGGTTTAGAAAACAAAAAAGGGGAGGAAGGGAAGGGGGAGGAGATTAAACTTCAACCGCATTGTTAGAATATCCTAGAAATCAGGCATTACGAAATAATTGGAGTACCCTTAAGCCTGATAATGAAAATTAAAACTCAGCTGGGTGTGGTGGCTCACACCTGTGATAACTGCGTATCGCACCCTTGGCCTTCCTGGTCTGGCCTTGGCCAGACAGATTTGTATTCTGTGGCAGGGCAGCCATGGCCCTTGCACAAATGGTGCCCAACACAAACACAGAGGGAAAGAAGGCATCTGGGGCCGCCGTGCTCCTGGATCAGTGCCTCTGGCTCAGCAGGACTGAGTGGAGTTCTCCAGGGCCCCCGGCCTTTCCTCCTGTGAAGGGGGAGATGATGTTATATGGTCATTTTCACTTTTGATTTTTGTCCGAGGGTGTTCAAGCCATCCTGAAGGATGATGCTTTATTTAATTAAGCCCACAGTATACAAAGTATGATTTAGACAAAGATGTGAACTTGATTTTTTAATTCCTCAAAAGATTCTTGAGGCAGATACCCCCTCGCATGCAGGTCCAGGCCGGCTTTTGCCCTCAGCTTTTTTCACTAGTGATAAAGAAGGGCATAGTTGAGATGAGTTGCTCCCAATACCCTATCTCAACCTGTGGCTGTGAGCACCTGAAAAGTGACAAGTCAATATTGAGATGTGTTGTAAGTGCAGAACACACAGCGGATTTCAGAGACTTAGTGCAAAAGGAAGGTTAAAAGAGCTTTTTTTTTGGTATATATAGATTACAGATTAAAATATATTTTGACTAATTGGGTTACCTACAATATATTATTAAACTAATTTCATGTGTTTCTCTTGAATTTTTTAATGCAGCCAGTCAATGATTTTTTTAAAAAAATTTTTTTTTTTTTTTTTTTTTTTATACAGAGTCTTGCTCTGTTGCCTGGGGATAGAGTGCTGTGGCATCAGCCTTGCTCACAGCAACCTCAAACTCTTGGGCTCAAGCGATCCTCCTGCCTCAGCCTCCCGAGTAGCTGGGACTACAGGCATGTGCCACCATGCCCGGCTAATTTTTTTATATATATATTTTTAGTTGGCCAGCTAATTTATTTCTATTTTTAGTAGAGACGGGGGTCTCGCTCTTGCTCAGGCTGGTCTCGAACTCCTGAGTTCAAACGATCCGCCTGCCTTGGCCTCCCAGAGTGCTAGGATTACAGGCATTAGCCACTGTGCCCAGCCTTCAATGATTGTAAATTACACACATGTCTTGCATTCTGTTTCTTTTAGACAAGTCCAAAGTTATGGATGAAAAGCACTTACCAGATGTAGAGTAAATTCCTGAAGCTTTCCCGACATTGCCCAATACTCTGAGACTTTGACTTTTTTTGCAAGCTTGTTTCATCACTAAACACACCAAATGGGAAGCTAACATGAGAAGAACACATAGGAGCAAGGTGGAAAGTTCTAGGCTTTGCTCTTCTTTCCTGCACAGCTTGGCCTCTGAACGGCCATTTATCTTCATCCCCTGGATGAAACCCCTCTAAAGGGCAGCTTCTAGAACCAGGAAGACCTCCCACAGAGTCAGGTTGGGAGGCCCTGCTCTGCTCCCCTGTTTAGACTGTTCCAGGGACCCTGTGTTTCTGAGGGTGCTGCCCTTTTAGCTCGTGTCTGCAGTCTGGTTGCTGTGTGAACATTAGTGTTCTCACTTGGATGCATCCTTATCTAAACCACATCATGGCTGGGAGTTGCACAGACCTGGGGCTGGATCCCAGCCCTGCCCTTCTCTGCCTGGGGGCCTTATGCAGATGAGCATGATCCTCTGAGATTTCCTTTTCCTATAGGTAAAGTGAGGCTAATCCTCATAAGCATATTGAGAGCCTTAAGTAACAACCTAGGAAAGAGTCTGGCCTAGTGCCCAGCACACTTTAGGACCATGAACATTAGCTTTCGTCCTTTTGGTGGGCTTGTCCTAGGGGAAACTAAGAAAAATGGGAGGCCCCCGTCAGGCTGTTACATGAGTGTCCTCCCCAAACAGGGAAGTCCCACCTGGCCATCGTGCAGAAGGTGAACAATGAGGGCGAGGGTGACCCCTTTTACGAGGTCCTGGGCCTGGTCACCCTGGAGGACGTTATCGAGGAGATCATCAAGTCCGAGATCCTGGACGAGTCTGAAGACTATCGTGAGTTTTGGCTCCTGGCTTTGGTTTTCTGTCTCGGCTGGTCCTTAAGCTTCCTGAGGTACATGTGTACCAGAGGCCAGCGGGTCTCTGGGCTGCTGGAAGTCAGCTAAGTCCCCAGCCAGGCCCCATTCTTCTTAGCCCTGCAAGAGCCAGCATTGCCTCCTCTCAGGAGCTGCTCACACCTGCACTTCGTCGGTGCAAGCTGTGGTGGCCCATCCCAGCGGAGGCCTTGTAATCCCAGCGCTTGCTTGGGGCTCCATGGGCAGCTGTCTGTTTGTTTCCTCCACCACTGAGGGAAGGCCCTGCCCTTCACGGGCCTTTTCCATTCTTCCGTCTTCCCTGATGCTTTTGTTTTCACAGGTTCTTTACCACCAAGAGTCTTACCAAAAGCACACGATCCAGGGGCCCTTGATGGCATCTTAAGAGTATCTCCCTCGTAGGGTGACACAGGGCAGACACAGAGCCTGTGTTTGGCTGGGGCCGCCCACCCCTGTGAGTTTTCACTTGTGTTGTTTTACCCACGCGTCTATCGCCAGCACAGCATCTTTAGTTTGGTCCCCGAGATGGCCGTAGGCATGGGGTCTCCAGGTTAGCTGCTGCCGTCTTGTACCAGTAATCCTCAAATACATATTTCCCAGCCACAGGTCTCTTGATGGCCAGAGAGGCCTGTTATTTTATATAAGCTGAGTTGCTACCATATCAGCATTCTCTTCAGCCAACTCCAAGGCAAAGAGCAGTCCCTTCTGCACTTCTTGGGATGTATCTGGAACATGGGCTGCTGCCCCTCTGTCCTGCGCACTGGGATTGCTGTATGGTGGGAATGGCAGCTGGGTGCCCCGGACAGGTCCCTGGGGCTCTGATGTCATCTACCTTGACACCCCCTGGCCTTGGGAAGAAGGAGTGGGCACCATGGCCCCTTGGTTTGGTCACATTGATTGGACGGACTGCTCTGCCTAAGCATGCCATCTTCTTCCACCTCAGGAGACGGCGTGGTGAGGAAGAAACCTGCCTCTCTCATCGCCCCTCTCAAGCGGAAGGAGGAGTTCTCCTTGTTCAAGGTGTCTGACGATGAATATAAAGTAAAAATCTCACCTCAGCTGCTCTTGGCCACCCAGCGCTTCCTTTCCCGAGGTGAGGGGGTAGGGTGGTCCTTGCCCCCTGCTCTCGCTCACTGCTGGGTCCGGAGACCACCCAGGGCCTGCACTGACTCTGCTCCCCGTGCCTAGTCAGCAGAAGAGTCTTGAGGAGAACTTCTGTGCTTTTCTCTGCAACCCTGCCAGCATCTTGGGTCACCTGAGGGGCGGCTCCTCTCTACCAGGTGGTCGAGAGCAGCGCCAGGTGGTGCCACACCTGGTGGGCACAGCGCCTCAGCGGGCAGGTGTGTGCCCTACCCCGCGCTCTCGTGTGGTGTGGAGGCACGGAGGCATGGCATCTCGCAGGCCGTCCAGGGAGAGCCCGGTGGGCAACAGGAATAGGGTGCAGCTACACATGCCACTGTGGCTGTGGTGGACACTGTCCCTTTTTTCTACCATGGGGCAGAAGTGGATGTATTCAGCCCCCTGCGAATCTCCGAGAAGGTCCTGCTGCACCTGCTTAAGCATCCCAGTGTCAATCAGGAGGTGAAATTTGACGAGGACGACCGCCTGGCCGCACACCATTACCTGTACCAGCGCAGCCAGCCGGTGGATTACTTCATTCTCATCTTGCAGGTGACTGGGATCCTAGGCCTGGAGCCTCGCGCTTCCTCAGAGACTAGGGAGGGTCTGTGAAAAGAGGTGGGGAGCAGGGAGATCCCCCCTGCCCCTGAATAATCGGGGTTGTTGGTTCCTCCGTTTGCTTGCTCTCTTCTCTTGGGAAAGGTAATCTGTCTGATCTGTTTCTCTCCCTTGCCCATCCGCCCACCCAGGGCAGGGTTGAGGTGGAGATCGGGAAAGAGGGCCTGAAGTTCGAGAATGGGGCCTTCACCTACTATGGAGTGTCTGCCCTGACAGTGCCGTCCTCTGGTAAGCACAGCCCCCCATTCCCGCCAGAGCCCACCCCTCCACAAGGCGGCCCGTTGTGTCTGGGCTGCCTGGAGGGAGAGGGCAGCATTTCTTCATCGCTCATCTTTGTTGGTCACTCCCGTCCCTGCAAAACATCCTCTTCAACTTCCTACCCATGTTCCTTCTCCAGGGTGATTTGTGGTGCGGTGGGTCTCCGAGGCTGTGTGCTTGTCCTCGCCAGGGTGGGGGTAGGCTGCCCAGCTTCAGCTTCTGCCGTCACTGATTGTTCCTTTTGATAGTTCACCAGTCGCCAGTGTCCTCACTCCAGCCCATCCGCCATGACCTGCAGCCCGAGCCAGCCGATGGCACCCGCTCTTCTGCGTATTGTCCTGACTACACCGTGAGAGCACTCTCTGACCTGCAGCTCATTAAGGTGACAATAATGAGGGCTGATCATGAGTGCTGGCTTTAGCCGGCTTTGTCTCCCCAAGGGGCTAGACCAGCTAGTCCCACACTGTCCAGAATAAGGCCCTGCATTTGCCTTGCAGGACAGGCTTTGGCTCCCTGGAGGTCCCACTTGACTGTTGGTGGTCTGGTCTCGTCTCCAGGCCTCTGCACTCACTTTCTTACAAACACTGCTCGGTTGCTTTTTTCTGCCCTTAACTAGCTTAAAGTTCTTCCTTTGTCCTTTTCCGGTATGGTGTGACCTCTTGAGCCTATCTTTTGCATCTCGCTTCACAAACCGCATCTGCTGGGTAATGCTTCTCATCTTCTAGGTTACGCGGCTGCAGTACCTCAACGCACTCTTGGCGACGCGAGCCCAGAACCTGCCACAGTCCCCTGAGAACACCGACCTCCAGGTCATCCCAGGCAGCCAGACCAGGCTCCTCAGTGAGAAGACCACTACTGCGGCAGGTGAGTGCCAAGCAGCACGCCCTGTGGTGTGTCTGGACCCCGTGGCCAGGAGCTCTTGGCCAGTCCTTGCTGCTCACACACACAGGCTTGCTCTGCCCTGCCCTGTGTTCTTGTCTCTCTGTTTTTCTCCCTTTTCCCTTCTTGCTGTTTTTGGTAGTTTGAATGACACTGAGCTACGGACCAACTGGTATTTAGTCCGTTGAGTCAACATTCTCCCTCGAAGACTTCTTAGAATGGAATTACTTAATTAGAGAATTGTTGGTAAGTGGGAATAAGATGTAATTCGGACACACTTGGCCATTTAGGGTTAGGTTACTTGGAAAATGAAGATTTGGGTCAGTAGTACCCTGGCTCAGAGGGTAGGTGGGTGGTGGACACCATCCCAGAAGCTGGAGGGCACTTGGTGAGGAGCTTGGTCAGTCCATTGCTGACATGGAAAGCACATTCCATCTGAGGGCTCCATTGTGAGCAGAAAGATCATCTTGAAAGAAACAGACTTTGCAAATAAGAATGAGGGGCTGTGGGATGGAGGGAAATTCAAAAGGAGCCTGAGGTGTGGGCTGTGGGTTGGAGTGTGAAAAGTCAGGGGCTTTCTTGTTCTTGGGTTTGAAGAAGATACCTTTCTTTTTTTTTTTTTTGGTAAGACAGGGTCTCACTTTGTGGCCCAGGCTGGAATGCAGTGGCCTCATGGTAGCTCACTGCATCCTTGAACTCCTGGACTCAAGTGATCTTCCTGCCTCAGCCTCCTGAATAGCTGGGACTACAGGCATATGCCACCGTATGCTTGGCTAATTTTTCTATTTTTTGTAGAGACAGGGTCTCGTTCTTGCTAAGACTGGTCTGAAACTCCTGGCCTCAAGCAATCCTCCTGCCTCAGCTTCCCAAAGTGCTAGGATTACAGGCATGAGCCACCCTGCTTGGCCACAAAGGTGCTTTTATAAAAGTCCTTTCTGAATTGTGAGGTGACGCAGGTATAAGGGACACAGAACCCCACCCTGGGCCACACTGATGCCTCAGCCCTGTGGGTTCCAGCTCTGGGTATTGGTAAAAGGGCAGGTGAGGCTGTGCTTAAGTCCTAGATCTGGGCGTGGGTCGCTCCTTTTCTAAAGGAGTCTCTAAAGATGCTGCTGTACTTTTATATGTATATATACACACACAGATATGTTTGTGTGTGATGTATATATATGTATATATGGGTATGTATATATTTAGAGACAGGGGTCTTGCTATGCTGCCCAGGCTGACCTTAAACTCCTGGGCTCAAGCGATCCTCCCACCTCAGCCTCCTGAGTAGCTGGGATTACAGGTGTGCACCTCCATGCATAGCTGGTCCTGCACCTTTTATGGTTGACTAAGCTCCTGTGTTTACTCACTGTAATGTTACTTTATGGGGTACCCCTTGTAAAGAATTTCACACTGTCACATTAGACTTGGGTCTCAGGGGCCAATATGTTGTGTTCTTTAAAATGTGAGCCTTTTGGGTTTGGTTTTCCCACTGGCTCCACCTGCTACTCAGACTGCACGTGTTATATTGAAGGTACAGACCTAACCCAGGAATGATGGTTCTCCCGCTGTTGCATCTTTTATCATATACCCAGAGAGTCTTAAAAATCCTCTTGGCTTCAGCTACTCATTGGGCTGTCCTCTAAGAGAATAATTTATAGTGGCTTTCTGGGTCCTTTCCTCTTTGTAACTGATTATCCACTATTCTATAGACATACTATTGGTTATTTTCACCTAAGAGCAACCTGGAGTGAGGCTTGCCTGCTGCCTTTCGGCTCCTTGCCTAAACTCTCTGGGATCTTGCTGCAGATTGTCCCTGTTAGTTTGGCATGTCACTGCCCAGAGCAGCTTAATGTTGGTGCACACATGGAGATTTCAGTGGGGGCACTGCTTAAATAGTGCAGGTGAAAACTCTTTTCTGGAGACTTTGGCACTAAATCGCTGGCAGAAAAATACCTTTATTGGGATCCTTGGAAGGCCCAGTAATTTTAAATTGCCAACAGCAGGGGTTGGCAAAGGGCCAAAATCTGGCCAGCTGCCTGTTTTTGTAAATAAAGTTTTATTGGAACCTGCCCCATCTGTTCATGGATTGTATGTGGCTGCCTTTGAGTTACAGTGGAGCTGAGTTGTTGTGACCCATACCATATAGCCTACAAAACCTAAAAATACTGGTCCTTGTCTGACCCCTGTCTTACCATTTCAACTTCTAAGTCCTCCACATTAGTCATCCATGGAACTGTTTTTCCAAGGGAAAGTCAGCGCTCGACGCTGTGCTTCCCGACTTCCCTCTGCCATCCGGAGCAGCAGCTGAGGCATCTGCAGCACTGCCCCCCTGGCTGGGGGGCTGGTCCCCTTCATGGTGCTGCCTGGAGCCGAGAGGCACTGCTGCTTCAGCTCAATGGCTTTTCTCCTCTTCTTTCTCTCTGCTCTCTTTAGCCTTCCCAGTAGACCTTTCCCTCTTTGGCACATTTGGAAACTGCAGTTGATAAGTGACTGTGGACTAGTGAGCCTTTTTTGTTTTAAGAGAACACCCAAGGTAAATATCTTCCCTTTCCCTTTCTCCCTGCTTTCCTTTCCCAGCCCTTTAGCTGTGGGACAAGTGGTACAGAGAGCCCCCTACACTGGGAGGCATTTCCCTGCAGTGGGGAGTGGGTGCACATTTCATCTTTCTGGAAAACAGGAGGGATCATGAAACACTGCAGCCTTGGAAAATAAAGCTTCCTTCTAGCAGAGGGCGCTTTATTGTCCCAGGCAGGTTCCTCCAGTGTAATGGCCTCTGGGCCCCCTGGGGTCAAAAACCAAGAGAGAGTCTTAAAAATCCTCTTGGCGTGCATTCCAGGTCTCTCAGGGGTGGCATGTGTCCTCACTGGTTTTCTCTTGTGAGGCTGAGTTAGGCTGTTTCCTAACTGATCACTCCCAGCCCTGCTTTGATTTCTCTAAGGTATCTTGAGGCCCTTCTGCCTTACCTGCCCCTTCCTGTCCTAAAGAGGAGTTAGCACTTGGTTTGGATAGGACTCTTCCGCTACTGGCTTTGATGTTAAATTTGCCTTTCCGTCTCCTTTAGGGTCCAACTACAGCAGGCCCGGCGTCCCAGTGGAGGAGAGCCCTGGGCGGAACCCAGGAGTTTAACTGTTTGCCAGGCAGCCCCAGATGTGGGGAGCGGACAAGCGTGTGGGGAGCTGGAGGGAACCGAGCAGAAGCTTCGTGCCAGCCTGCCCCCACTCCTCCAGGCCACGTTTTAGATGGCCCTTGTAGATGTGGGTCCTGGGCATCCTCAGAATCGGGCATCAGTGCCTAGCACCTTCAGCAGGCCCCGCCCTCCTTTAGGAGGTGGGGTCAGCAAGGCACAGCCCTCCAGGCCTGCTTCTTCCGGAAGGAAGGAAAGGAACATCATCATCTCTAGTCCCCAGGGCCCAGCCTTCCCTGCTCCCCTGAGGCTGTGACAGTGCAGTGTATTTATACCTCTTCAGGCCAAGCCACCCAAGTGAGTGCACAATCACTGCCTTTATGTGGCTGTGACCTGCACTCACTTTGCTTTTTGCCAGTCTTCTGCTGCTGGCAGCACTTTCTGAACAAACAGAGAACACCAGTTTTGGCTGGGGGTTCAAATCCGTGGCCTCATCCATGGTGTGCTTTCTGGATTCCCTGACAATGCCACATTTCAGAGCATGCACCCCAGCCTCTCCCCTGTGCCAAGCCAGAAGCACGGTTGGTTACCCACCAGTCTGTCCCTCTGGTCCTGCTCCCTCCTGTGGAGGTTGCTTTTTTGACCCCTTCCAGGGCCCCGAGCGAGCTGGCCCTGGTGGCACTGAGGGGCCTGCTCCCCTGCCTGCTGTGCGGAGTTGCCACTAGCAGTATTGTTGGTTTCTGTGTTCTAAGAGGTCATGCCTGGGGGGAAAGGACCTTCTTGCTGCATCTAATCCTTTCTTCCTTATGTGGTCCCAGAGGAGAGCAGTGCCTGTTAGATCTGCTTCATGCCTTTCCCACAGGCCTCCGTGGAGGTGTATGTGGCTGTAGTGTGCAGAGCAGCAGGGAGGGGGAACTGTTTATGAACCAGGTGGACCCTCATTACCTTTCTTTAAAAAAAAAAAAAAAAGTTTTTCTTACATCTCTAAAACATTTCAAGTTCTTTGCTTTTTTCTGTTCCTAGCTACCAGGTTTTAGAGAAGTGGGAACAAGAAGGCATTTATCTTTTTCTTATAATTCATCTATATTTTCCTTGCACAGTTCTTCAGCTGTGTGGAAACTGGGATATCACAGGGACACAGAATCATAGATTGGGGAGGGAGAAGGATTTCTGGAACTTTTCTCAAAGGAATTTGGGCCCTTATAAATGGGACCAAAGGCCACAGAATAGTGTATGCTTGTTCAGAAATTGTTCTCAAGGAGTGTACTCTAAGAGCAAACCCAGGTGGGAAACAAATACTTTGAAATCATCTCTCCAGAACAGTGGTTCTTAACCTTGGCTGCACATTGGAATCACCTGGCAAATTAAAATACTGAAGCCTGGGCCTGTCCCCAGGGCATCTGATTTAATCAGCCTGGGCATCAGGGTTTTATATTTTCAAAATGTCTTTAGATTTCACTGAAGGGTTTCATGTACCTTTCACCCAACTTCCCCTAATGGTAACATAACCTTGGTATATTTATCAAAACTAAAAAATTAGCATTGGTGCAATGATACATGATACTGTTAACTACAGACTTAATTTGGATTTTACCATTTTTTCCGGTAATGTCTTTTTGCAGGATACAATCCAGGATATCCAGTTGCACTTAGAGCTAATGCTTTTTTCCCTAACTTTATATTTTGAAATAGATTCATAGGAAGTTGCAAAGATAGAGGTCCCATACATCCTTCAGTCTCCCTCAATGGTTATATCTTACATAATTAGAATACAGTATCAGAACCAAAACTTTGACCCCTGTGCGATGTGGGTGTATAGTTCTACATCATTTTGTCACATGCTCATTTATGGAACTACCGCAATAATTGATACAGAACTATCTCATCACCACTGAGATCTCCCTTGGACTAACCCTTTAGACCCTTCCTCCACATCCCTTATTCCTGGAAACCACTCGTCTGATCATCTCCATTAGTTTGACATTTCAAGAATGTTGTATAAATGGAATCATACAGTGTGTAAGCATTTGGGATTGGCTTTTTTTCACTCAGCGTAATTCTCTGGAGCTTCATCCAGGTCGTTTCACGTGTCAGTAGATCATTCCTTTTTATTGCTGAGTGGTATTCCATGGTATGCTCGTCCTGATGAAGGACATCCGGATTCTTTCCAGTTTTTGGTTATTTCAAATAAAGCTGCTGTGAACGTTTGTGTACAGGTTTTTGCTTAAAGATTAGTTTTTTCTCTGGGATTAAATGCCAGGTGTGCAATTTCTAGGTAATAACGGTTCTTGTGTGTTTAGGTTTTTAAAGAAACAGCCAAACTTTGTCAGCATGGCTGTGCAGTTTCTGTTCTCACCAGCAGTGTAGGATGCTAGTTTCTCCGAGTGCTCACCAGCATTTGCTGGTGTTGCTATCTTGCACTTCAGCTGTTCTGATAGCTGCAGTGATACCTTGTGGTTTCCATTTGCCTTTCCCTGGTGGCTAATGACGTGCATCTTTTCATGGGTTTTCTCTTGGGTGGAAGAGTCCATGTCTTACACCCATTTTCTAATGGGATTGTTTGTCTTTTACTATTGAGTTTTGAGAGTTCTTTATTCTATTTGAGAATCCTTTGTTGGATTTTGGGTTTGCAAATATGTTTTCCCAGTCTGTAGCTTATATGTTTATTCTCTTGACTGGGCCTTACACAGAGCAAAAGTTTAATTTTGATGACGTCCATTTTATCAGTTGTTTTAGTGGATTGTGCTTTTAGTGTCACAGCTAAAAACTACCTAGTCTTAGATCCCAAAGGTGGTCTGTTTTTTTTACAAGTTTTATAGTTTTACATTTAAGTTCTTAATCCATTTTGAGTTAATTTTTGTATAAGACATAGGACTTAGGTCAAGATTCTTTCTTTTTTTTTTTTTTTGCCCATAGATGTCCAATTGCTCTGGCACTGTTTGTTAAAAGGGCTTTTCTCCATTGAATAGTTTTTGCCCCTTTGTCAAAAGTCAGTTGAGCATATCTATGTGGTCCTATGGGTTGTGTTCTCTGTCCCATTGATCTACGTGTCCTTCTGCCAATACCACACTCTTGGTTATTGTAGCTTTAAGTCTTAAAATCAGGTAGACCGATCCCTCCTTTCACTTTATTCTTTTTAAAATTTGTTTTAGCTATAAACTTTCATATGAATTTTTGAGTAATCTTATCTATACCTACAAAACATCTTGCTGGAATTTTGGTTGGAACTGTGTTAAACCTGTGTATTAATTTGGGGGAGAAATGACATCTTTACTATGTTGCATCTAAAAATCCATGAACATAGTATGTCTGTTTATTCAAATCTTTGATTTCATTCATCAGTGTTCTATAATTTTCAGCATGCAAGTCCTTACATGTTTTGTTAGATTTAAACTGAAGTATGTCATTTTTTTAAGCAATTGTAAACAGTACTTTAATTTTTGTGTCCACATGTTAATTGCTAGTAGGTAGAAAGAGGTTTTTGTATGTTTATCTTGTAACCTGAGATCTTGCTGAACTCCCTTATTCTAGGTGGGTGTCTTTGTTTTCTTAGATTCCTTAGGATTACCTACATAGATAAGCATATCATCTGCATGATAGTACCAGTACCTGGGTCCCACCCTCCAGGCTTCTGACTTAATCAGTCTGGACTTTAGGACTTTTCAAACCTTCTTTGGGGATTCTGATAAACAGCTGAGGCTGAGAACCATTGCTCTTTGAACTTCTCCATCAATTAGCAGAGATGCCTTGAGCACAAGAGCCAAGTGCTGGGAACCCACATACTGCCCACTCCTCACTTGGTGGCCTGTCTGGGGCTTTGCTGCTGAGGACAAGGCCTTGGGCTCTGCCAGGCAGTCCCTGGTGCCCAGTGTACTGGCTCCTCCAGCCCAGAAAAGACGAGTAAGCTGTGATGGATAATCAACCATTTTTAATGAACAAAAAAATACTGATCCGTATAAAAAGGTGTTTTTGTCTGTCACTTAAGTATCCTCATTTTCTAGATGAGGAGTTGTCTTCTCCATGGTCTTGAATGCCTGTTTTGCCCATGGTGCCAGCATCTGAGTGCATGCTGGCTCTGTCACCACAGGGCAGGGGCTGCCCATGGAAAGGTGTGTGGAGCACTTGTCAGCTTTTTCACGTAGTAACAATGGCCTTGGTCTTGGCCTGAGAAGGCCACCGAAGTTAGACTAAAAATAACTGCTGCAAAATGGATATCACCCAGGACCCATGTGAGGGAGGCTAAACCTTCATCTTTTAGCCCTTCTCTTAGCCTATGGTTCTTGGTTTAGAGCAGAGCACTTTAAAATTCACTCTGGCATTTAAGGGCCCAGCCCTGCCAGTAGTATAGGTCTATACCAGTGAAACTTGAAACGTAAAGAATGATGCAAGAAGGAGCCTTTAGGGAGCTATTGTAAGGGCGAGTCATCATTATACCCCAGTTAGAAGACAAGGGGCAGGAGGGAATGCCCCTGCCTTCCTCTGCTTCCCCATGGGCTGAGCTCAGAGCTCCCCAATGTCCTGTCCTCTGGGTGGGATCAAGCAGAGTGGATGTAGCTGCAGGGTTCCAGGCAGGAGCTCAAACTCCAGTACCAGGGGGACATTAGCACCTCAGGCAAACTAAGGTTACGGGCCACCGCCCCAAGAGTTGGGTGGGCCACAAGCAATCCCCAGCACCCAGGCACTTTACCCCTACAAGGAGCACTACCAGCCAGCCCAACAACAGTGTGGCAGGCAGGCCTGACCAAAGCCTTTAGACAAGTGGGCACAAGGTTCCCCTCAAGTATCAGCTCCAGCTCATCAGTCTTGGGGCTTCTGGGGCAACCTGGTGGGTCATGGACTTCTGGTGCTGTGGAGCCTCAATCCTGTTGAACAGCCCCTTCCAGACTGTCAGAACCCACCTCCAGTGTCCTTAAGACCAAAGTTGTCTGGAGCCACTCCAGACACTATCAGGGTTGCTGCTGATAGGAATGGAGTCCCCTGAGAAACCCCTGCCCAAGGCATTGGCCAGCTGCAGAAACACCTGGCACCTGTGTGGCCTACTTTGGTTGCTCTTGTATGTCCTGGATGGCAGCTGTTGGCCACAGGCTCAGTCACTACCTACAGGAGACTGGCCCTTGTGCAGAGCAAGGGCAAAACCTCCCAGACTCGGGATTAGTGGACACTGAGGAAGTCTAGCACCCAGCCCTGGGTAGCTCGGGCCTGGGGCTGCTCGCTTCCTGCTCCATCGTGGCTCCTACTCTTGTTCCTGGCCCTCATCTGGACCCACTTTGCTTTCTGCTGCCCCGTGGTCCTCTGCTTCAGCCCTTTTCAGCCCCAGCCCCAGCAGGGAATGCAGCACCCCTTGACATGCCAAGCCGGGGAGGCCTGCGTTCTCCACCTGCGGGGCCCGCCGCTGCTCCTCAGTTCTGACAGGGCTGCCTTAGAGGCCTGAGGAAGCAAAGGCCTGAGAGAGGAATCAGACTGGGGCAAGAACCACAGAGGGGGCAGATTGCAGGGGAGGGGAGGGGATGGAATGGTGGCTGTGGGTGACCCACAGGCCTGCTGTTGTCATCAGCACCGGGTGCGGGGATGCACAACATGGGCCTGCAGTGCTTCCTGGATGCCCCGCTGCCAGTCTCGGGCCAGCTGCACTGGAGTCATGGAGGCCTGGGAACAAGGATGATGGGTCAGTCCTTTCCTCCCAGGAGCTCTGTCCAGCCTCCTTGGAACAGGTGCCAGGCCCTGGGCCCTGCTCACACTCACCACATTCTGCACACCCAGCTTGGCTCCATAGAGCAGCAGCAGCTTCATGGCTTTGTAACGGCCATGCCGCACAGCCTCATGTAGAGCTGTGTCCCCTTCCTGTTGAGAACGGGAGAAGTCATGCTCCTACCCTCCTCCTGCCCTCATCATGCAGGAAGGTTGGGTTGGCAGAGGCTGTCACTGAGCAGATAGCACCTTTCGTCCTGCCCTTTGGCTTGGGCTCCTCAGTCACTATCCCCTTTGCCCACAGCTGGAAGACCAAGTGCTTACCTTATCCTGTGCGTTGATGTGGGCTCCACACTCAATGAGGTGCTCCAAGCAGTCAGAGTGACCAGTGCGCACTGCCACGTGTAGGGGGGTGCTCCAGATCTAAAAGCACGTGGGGGGATTAGTGTTGGGTCTGGACTGGCAAGGCCGCCTCCCAGTCCCACAGGGCCACACTTTCTCTTCTCCAGGAATAGCACCCGCTCCCCTGTGTACTGCTCAACTGAGCCCCCTAACAGGCACCCAAAGTGGCGTGCCCCTCACCTTGTCCCGGGCATTGACCCGGGCTCCCTGGTTAAGCAGCTGTTTGAGGATGTCCAGGTGTCCTCCACGGCAGGCCCAGAACATGGGTGTCCTGTCCAGCTGCAAAACAAAAGCACCAAAGCACTCTGACCTGCTGGGATGCTAGGCAGGGCATTGGCCCCAGGATGGGCCATCCCCAGTTCTCACCAAGTCCCGAGGGTCCACAGTGGCACCTGCTGCCAGCAGCTTGTTCACCAGCTGGCTGCGGCCCTTCAGACAGGCCCAGTGCAAGGCTGTGCGGTGGAGCTGGGGGCAGAGACAGGAGATCAGGCGGAAGGAATTGCAGCCTCTAGAGGCTCCACCCATTCCCGTTCTCAGGGCCAGGTCCCTGAACAGAGTTGCCTATTGCCCTATCATGCAAAGGGCTTCTCCCTGCCCTCCCTCTGGAGGCACCACCGGCTTCATGCCCCTAAGACTGGAAATCGCTGCAGCTTCCCAGGACAGGACCAGAACACACTGAAGAGAGCACTTCTGCAGCCCTGCTTGTGCTACCTTGTCATGGGCATTGGGGTCCCCTCCGTCTGCCAGGTACTTGTCAATCAGGGCCTCCTGGTTCTCAGCAGCTGCCTTCAGGAACATCTCCAGGTCCACAGACTCCACCTGGGCCTGGGGCTGCGGCTGGGTAAGTTGAAGGACAAGACCAAATCACTCCCAAGACTGGGTACCCGTGACAACACAGCTTCGCCAGTCTGGCCCAGTGGTTCCCAGGCAGCTGATTGAGGACCAGCACACTCTTGGCACATGCAAATATAGTTTTGATTTTTAATCCATCCCCAGGAGATTCTGATTGAACATTGTGTGTGTGTGTGTGTGTGTGTGTGTGTGTGTGTGTGTTATGGATGAACTTGTGTCCCCCCACGGTTCATATGAAGGTCTAACCCCCAGTGCCTCAGCACAAGACCTTATTTGGAAATAGAGTCATTATGGATATAATTAGTTACAGTGAGGTCATACTAGAGTAGAGTAGGCTTCTATCCAATATGGCTTGTGTTAAAGTGGGCCCTAAGCCAATTCTGGCGTCCTTATATAAAGGGGACGCTTGGACACAGGCACACATGCAGGGAGAACACCATGTGAACATGAAGGCAGAGATGGGGTGATAGATCTACAAGCCGAGGAACACCAGGGATGGCCAACAAATGACCAGAACCTGGAGAGAAGCATAAAAGATTGTCCCTCACAGCCCACAGAGATAAGCAACCCCGCTGACACCTTGATCTCAGACGTGTAGCCTCCAGGACTATGAGACAATACATTTCTGCTGTTCAAACCATCTAGTCTGTGGCACTTTGGTATAGCAGCTCAAGCAGATGAACCCCCACAGGGCAGAAGCCCTTCTGAGTCCTGGCCATGTATGTTCCCTCAGTCCCGACTTCCCACTCACCTTAACCATGGGCTCAGTTTCCCTGGGGGGGACCCTGCGTCTCAGTCGTTTTTCTCTCCGTCTTTGAACCAAGTTTTCCAAGTCAGCCAGAGTCTCCAGATTAAGTCTGGAACTGTTAAATCTTTCGAGCTGGGGCAGAAAGTGGGCAGAAGACAAGACCATGGCAGCCATCAGCCACTGGCTGTGGGAGCAGTGGGGCAGGCTCCTGCTTAGTCAAACTGCTGGCTCCTGGGCCAGAGCCGGCCCACAGCACACCAGCCACCCCGCCCTGCCCCCACAGCACGCTCACTTTCTTCTTCTTCTCCTCTTCCAATTTCAGCTTCTCCCGGGCCACAGCCTCTTGAGGTGCCATCGTCCCGTCACTAGGCCAGCCTCCGGGATCAGGAACTGCATGTCCAAATCCCAACACTTTCCTTTCCATTCTTTCTCCACATACCTGTAGGAACAGGATATGGATAAAGAATCAGGAAAATTGGAGGAACCTTAGAAGGTAGAATTGTGCAGTGCCAGGGAGATCTCTGACAAGAGGTGATTGTCAGAGCTGAGTGCTTTGGATTTGAGGGTCAGCCTGCTCCTCCCTTCTGGAAGCTCTGTGGCGGTCTGAGCGTTGGCAAGCTGCCGGACCTCATGGTTGCTGCTGGCTCCACCAACTGTGGTGTCAGCCGAGGCCCAGGGGGAGACAACTGATCACTGCCTACCCTGCTCCTGTCAGCAGGATGACACCACATCTATTTATACCGCTGGGCTTGTGCCCAAGTAGCCTCAGGGCAGATGACACCTTAGCTTCCCTCATGGGCTGTTGTCCTTAGATTCCTACCAGATCACGCCATCATGCCACCTGACTCCAAGCTCAGAGGGAAAGAGATGTCTCCTGGGTAAACTTCTAAATTCCTGAGTTCAATTCTTGGCTCTTTCTGAAGCTATATTCAGGCTCAAACTAGCATTTACCTAAAGCAGTTGGGAATATTGTGTGAGTTCCTGCGACATGGAGCAGAGCCTACCATAGCAAACGTCCATTCTCCCCCCACACACACACCCCAGCTCCATGAGTTCCCGAGCTGGGAGCACTGAGGACTAAGCATGCTGTGGGGAGAGGAAGGCTTGGAAAGACAGGGTAACAGAGGGCTTCCAGCCATATTCCCTTCTAGAACAACTCTAGCAACCTAACACTCCCCTGCAATTGGCCTCCTGGCAGAGGCTGTACCAGGCTGGTGCCGGCTGGGGTCAGCGGCCACAGTGGTGCTTCCTGGGCAATGCGATGTCCTGGGCCTCACACCTCCATGCCCCACCTCCTCAAAACTGACAGCCTAAGTGTCACTGTTCCTATCATGGCCCAGGGAATGCCAACGCGCCCCCTCCACCTCCCTGACCAAGGCTGCCAGACCCTCTGGACTTCCAGAACAGCAATCTTGGTGCTTGAGCTAAACAAACACCACAGCTACACCTACATCTTCCAAGGTAACCTGCCATTTCCTGTTTCTCTTTCACCATCACAGTCCAGGGCAAAACTCGTTAAACTTAAGAGTTTTCACATCTTCTTTCCCATTCAACTTCCCTCTCTTGCTCCCTAACCCCCTCAACTAGCTCACGTGAGAATCGGGCACACAGACCAGAAAAGAACTGAATGCTCAGCTGGGCATGGTGGTGCACGCTTGAAGTCCCAGCTACTCAGGAGGCCAAGGTGGGAGGATCACTTGAGCCCAGGAGTTTGAGTCCAGCTTGGGCAGCATAGCGAGATGCCGCCTCAAAAAATTTCTTAAATAAATAAGTAAAAAAAAGAAGTGCATGCTCCCTTGTTCCTAAAATTTGACCCTCAGGCCACAGAAAGAAGCTGGCAGCCCTCCTCTAGCCAGATGGCATCATTCTGCCAGGCTGGTCTCAGGGTGCCTCCCGCCTCTGCCCCACGTCCTTACCAATTGCTGAATGCTGATGAAGTCCATGGTCCCCCCTGCTCTCCACAACCCCCAGTGAGAGGAGCTGAGCTGCTCAGCCCTTTTATAGGAGCGTCTCTCAGGGGCAGGGGCAGAAAGGGAAGGACAGAGGCTTGCTCCTGGGCCAGATGACTCTGCAGCTCTGTCATACTAACAAAAATACCAGTCTGGGCATGTAGCCCACTGGGGACAGGAAAAGGAACTCTTTGGAGATGAGTCTGCTACATCCTCAGACACCTGGTAGTCTGCACCTCTGCCATACTCCACATTTACTCAGGAGTCACTTAACCAACACGTATGTCCTGGAGTGACTGGACCACCAGCCCAGATTCGGGGGGAAAATGTTTCCCATGCTCCTAAGTTAAGACCCCACTCATGAAAAAAGTCCATTTTGAGCTCCCATGGTGTAGATCTGGCTGCCTCAAAGAAACCTCAAAGACCCTGCCTGGTTGCCATAGCACAGGAGGGCCTGGCAAGGACAGAAGCAGCTTGGCCCATTGCCTCAGGGATCCTCATGGCATATACAGGAGGAAACCAGGCTTCACCTGATCTCCCAACTCGCCTGTTTGAAGGCTGTCCTCCGTGTGCTTGACGGTCTCCCTTCCTGGGGTCCCCCACTTCTCCCTCACCACTCCGGGAGCCAACACATTACACTGCCCCAACATCAGGAGCCAGGCCTGCTCTGTTGGTACTCATGCCTCTGGAAAAGTTCCACGCCCCCAACACACGTCCCTGTCAGATGCTCTCCCGGCAGGGAGTGTGCCCTTCCACAGGGAGGGGGAGATTGAGGCCCGCTCCGGGTCCCCATATGCAATGGTAACCATGAAATCCAGCCAAGGAGCAATCTGTCTCAAGACACCAACATCGAATCTCCTAATTTTCCTTAAGAAACCATGCATGCCCTTCACCCAGCTGTGCCTTGAAGTCTACCTTGACCTTTGAAAGGAAATCAGATAGCCTGTAAATAAGACCCTAGAACCAGAATAACATGAGCAGAGATGACCAGAAGGAGAGGGAGGGAGAACCGTGGGTTGAGAATGACCAAAGGCCCCAAAGGGCTGCCAATGGTCCCACCCACAGGACTGGCTTCTTGGAAGTGCTTCCGAATTTCAAGAGAACTTAGGGAAGTGCAGAGCTTTTTAAAGAAACTCAGTTCTTACGCTTGAGGGTACTTTTTTCAGACAAAGGTGACTGCTTGCTTTTGGTTATGAGGAGGGAAAGTTACCTAAAATGGGGGCAACAGACAAGAAAAAGCAAAACTTCAGCTCTGGACTCCACTGTCCACTCCTGACTCTAAAATTCCCCTCCTTCAACATTTGAGGAAAAGGGCATTTTGCATTAATAGGCTTCATCTGAAATGCTCAGCAGAAAACCAGCCTGTCCCACATGAAATTAACTCTGACTTAAAAAAAAAAAGATTCCTTATTAAAAAAAATTCAAACATAAATGCTCCAGACAATTTAAACAATAATGTTTCAGACGTCTTGCCTCTGTGGCCTGGGAAAATTCGTGGGTACCAGTTTAATGTACATCCTCCCGCCTTTCCCTCTGTATATTCTGTGTATGTACATCCACACGTCTCTGCACTTGATCTGTTTCTATAGATGTGTTTTGTTTGGAGAAGCATCATGTTGCAGACACACTCGGCCCTCGTTCCACCTGCACACGCCGCGCTCAGCTGCACTGCACGCCAGTGACATGCTTGCACGACTTAACCCTTCCCTATTGGGGAGCAGTCAGATTGTCCCCATGGTTTGTTTACATTACACCCCATGCTCCAGTGCCCGTCTCTGTAAATGCCCCTGTGAATAAACACCTTTGTAACCATGGAAGAACATTTCTCCAGGAAGCTACAGAGAAATCAAATTATCGGCTCTGCTCATTTAAATTTAAATAGATGTTGCCAAACTGCCATCTCCAGTGGCTATACCAACTTCCACGAACAGATACCAGCAAGTTAAGTGACAGCATGAAAGAAAAAGAGAAAAAGGATTTTTAAATGTATATGAATATATGGAGATATAAAAAAACAATCAAAATCCAGAATATAAACTCCAATGAATCAATAAAAGGGAAAACATTTTTAAAATAAGCATGGGCAGGAGGTTCACAGAAAACAGGTAATTAGGACTAGTAATCAGCAACACAAAATAAAGCAATAGCACTGTCCTACATACCAGACTGCTGAAAGTAATGAAATCGCCGCACGAAAGTCCATGCGGGTGGAGTGCCGGGAGCAGGCCCTCCTCTGCTTGCCATGTGCCAGGCAGTCTCTCAAGCGCTCCCCTGATGTTCGCTCATTTAGTCCACAATGACTGAGGCAGGCCCTATTACAGTCACTTTCGTCTTACAGATGAGGAAACTGAGGGACAGACAGGTACAGTGACTTGTACCAAGATCATTCAGCCAGAAAGCAGCTTTTATCACATATTCCATATTTTCTTCTAATACTTTCAGAGTTTTTATGTTTAGATCTTTAATCTTGTGAATTTTTTGTGTGTGTGGGATGAGATAAGGATATAACTTTATTTTTTTCCAAATGGATAGAGGTCTCACATGAACTAATTTAGAATATGATCATCTGTCTAGACTTAAACACTTCCAGCCCCACCAAGCCTACTCCCTCGCCTCCACAGTAGCCAAACTGGGGCTCTTCCTGTGTATTCTGGCCATAGCTTCCTGCCCTGCAGCATGGATGCTGACCAAGGTAGGGGCTTGGAGAGCTGCTCTGTGGACCCTTTAAGGGCAGCCCAAGACAGGAGAGTGGTGACTCAGCCGGCCAGAAGGTCCCGCAGGTCACTGTTGCAGGGCAGCAGGTCACATGCTAGCCGTGCCTTCCGATCCCGGACGGCCTTCAGCGCTGGGCTGTGTTGCAACAGGAGGGAGCAAATGTCCATGTGTCCCTTCTCAGCAGCCTGTGGAGAAAGTCCCAAATCAAAAGGCATGCCCCCTATTGGGCTCTGCTCTTTCTTGCTCCACTTCTGGGGACCTCTTGCCCCCTAAAAAAGAGCTTTTGTGGAAATGGAGACACTGGCTGTTTGAGTAGATTTCCTACCAAATCCCACTGACTTTATGCAGATTGGTGGAGTACCCCAGTGCCATCTGGCAATTAGCCTGAGTTTTACTTTTTTATGTCCTTTGCCCAGTGGCCATTCTTGTCTTTGGCCAGACTTACACATTAAAAACAAGCACAAAACCTTGGATCTCTAAGCGTCTTTCACAAATATCCACATGTCATCCACAGGGCGCTGGGCACAAGATACACCAGACACAGCCCTGCCCTTCAGCAACTTTTAAATGAGCAGGGAAAGGCTGGGGCCCGGTTCCCAGCTTTCTCCTCTTCTTCTTTAAGACAGATGACCCCAATTTGGACATCGATTTATAACCACCCCCCCATAACAGAGTTAAATGATTTATGTAAATTATCTTATTTAACTTTCACAATAATCCTCTGAGGTAAGAACCATCATTATTCTCATTTTACAGATGAAGAAATTTAGGCTTATATAAGTTAAGTAACTTGCCTAAGTAAGGACACAGAGCTCTTGAGGTTTAGAATCCCAGGTTTGTCTGACTTCAAAGTCTAAACTCTTAATAACTATGGTAACCACTATATTCCCTACTCCTCCCAACAGACAAACTGATGGACTACAGTGGCTTTTGAGAAGTATCAAAATTAATAATAGTAGCAATTACTATACCAAATTTGAACCCAAATCTTTATTTAACAAGTCCTCTTCTTTTTTTTAGAGACAAGATATAGCTGTGTCACCCACACTGGAGTGCAGTGATGCAATCATAGCTCACTGCAACCTCAAGATCTTGGGCTCAAGCGATCGATCCTCCTGCTTCAGCCTCCTGAGTAGCTGGGACTACAGGTCCATGCCACCACACCCAGCTAATTTTTTTTTTGTAGAGACGGAGTCTCACTATATTGTCCAGGCTGGTCTTGAATTCCTGGCCTCAAGTGATCTTCCTGCCTCGGCCTCTCAAAGCACTGGGATTACAGGCATGAACCACTGCACCTACTGAGAAGCTCCTCTCGGTGACTGCAGACCCAAGGTTCTCAATTTCTATGCCTCAATTCAGGCAGTGATATGTTGTAAGCAGTTGTGAGATGCATTCCAAATATACTTTTACAAAAAGTAAAGTACAAAATAGTTTATTTAACAAAAAAAAAAAACACACAAAACAACAATTCATATCCCTCACACATTTTCATTCTCTGAATGAGAGAAAAATAGATGGAGATGCATCTAAAATGCTGCAAGCTGTGGGTTACACCAGCCAGGTATACCCACAGCAGCAACATGTGAACTGTAGCAGGAAAAAGTCTGAGCAGGCCGGGCGTGGTAGCTCACGCCTGTAATCCTAGCACTCTGGGAGGCCGAGGTGGGAGGATCGCTCAAGGTCAGGAGTTTGAGACCAGCCTGAGCAAGAGTGAGACCCCATCTCTACTAAAAATAGAAAGAAATTAGCTGGACAACTAAAAATCTATATAGAAAAAGTAAGCTGGGCATGGTGGTGCATGCCTGTAGTTCCAGCTACTCGGGAGGTTGAGGCAGAAGGATTGCTTGAGCCCAGGAGTTTGAGGTTGCTGTGAGCTAGGCTGACGCCACAGCACTCTAGCCCAGGCAACAGAGCAAGACTCTGTCTCAAAAAAAAAAAAAGTCAGTGGAAGGTGCAAGGAAGTTTGGGAAGTTTATTGAATAATAAAGGAAAATCAATTTTAGGGAACAATCATGTGGCAGTCCCTGCCACAACTCATGCCTAAAAACAGTATAAATAAGACAATAAGCAGAATAGCTCTTAGAGGCTGACTGGTGAGTTTTTATATTTTCAGGAGGACACTGTAGCTTCCCAGTACAAAATAAATAAATTATAAACATTGGCGACAGTTGCTTCAGTTGGGAAGATAATAAAACAATATAACTCTAACTAGAATCAAATTTTCATTTTATCATGCACAGTGCTAGAAGTCCAAATGTAGCTGTCTGCAGTCAGCATAGGGCTTGGGAAATCAGAAAAACACAGGGAAAAGTGAAGGCAGGACTATGTCGTCAGACTCAAGGCCTACTGTGAATGAGGTTGGGCTATTTGAAGTCGAGTGGTACCCTACTGTTTTAAATCTCCATTCCAGGTTCAACAATCTGTTATACAAACTCCTACCTGTCATAGTTCTGTCTTCTATTTTGCTGGATTTTCTCAGTTCACTCAGAAGACATACCTATTGATGTCAATGTTCTTTGTGCACTGATTCCCCCAGCATTAGATTCAGCCTTCCCTTTTTGCTTTAAACAGCTCAGCTTTCTCCTTTCAAGATACCCTGCCATGTTCCTCAAAACCTTCCATATCTAAAAGGCCCACCTCACTTAAATGTAATTATCATTCAATCAGACCGCTAAGATGAACTAGAAATGGTCACCGTTATCTAGGACATGAAATATTATCTCACAGAGGAAACAATAATGTATATAACACATCAACCTAAATTAATCAAAAGGATCAGAATCTAATGTAAAGATAATTTATTCAAGCACAAAGTATAATAATTAACCAACAGGAAACAACACCTCCAAAGGAATGGAGTCAGCATTTCAAAACAGGGAAGTTAAGATTTCATTTCTATAGACAGAGACAGAAATTTTTAGCAGGATTATGTTATTTACACAAGGTTGGCACATAGTTTAAGCTATAGTTATTGGGTATAAACTATGTTTCTTTGGAGGAAGGTTATGTTTAACTTTTTTTTAATAGAGAGTGTAAGAATCACAGATTTTCTGTCATCTGGTCTAAGGAAAGCATGATAACAAAGGAGAAATTAATCTTTAAAGAGGGTCATTAATTAAAGAGGCAGGAGGTTTTTGTCCCTGACATTGCTTAATTCCCTCTACTAATTGCACATAACAAGAAAAATAAGAAAATAATCTATAATCTGAGAGAGAAAAGTTGTAACCATATGTGACTCAGATCACAGTCACATCTCTCTCAAGGCTTAAAGTGTTTTGGGGGTTCCAACAGCTTTTAAATTTTATTTATTTTCATCAACTACAGAACAGCATTGGAATATGCCTAAAATTAGAAGAGTTTTGGGGGCTACGACCTAGGTTGAGATTTGTCTCATCATTTATTACCTAGGTGACCTTAGACATTATGCAGAATCATTCAGCTTGTTGCATCATCTGTAGAGATAACAGAGTAATTTTCACAATGATTATAAAATACCCTGCGCCAAAGGCAGAGGCCAGATTCCTAATTTCTAAAAGGAAATGTAATCACTTATTGCAGGATCTTCTTCATGTTCAAGACACTCCATCTATATAGAAGAGAGATAAGATTTTATGGGTCATAAAGAAACAAAGCAAAATGTGGCCGAGTTTTTCCTCAAGAGTTAACCAGAGGAGAAGAAGCTATAATCACCTCAATCAGCAATAGGACTTCTGCCCCAAGCCCAGTGATCTTTCAAATCTGGATGTAAACATAAGGATAAGACTGGTTGCATATGTTGCTTCCTAGACCCTCAATCAGAAAAGCTCAAGGAGAAAATAGAGACCCTGTGGTATTGATGTTGCTCCCCAGATATAGTTATCTGGGTAAATCCTTAAGAGCCCCTAGACACCCGTTCTTTCCTCCAAACACACTTACCGAAGAAGTAAAAGTAACTAATAGTTCACACACTGTAAATAAAATCTCTGGATCTCATATTAAACTATAGTCTCATTCAATATGAATGATTCAGGAAAGATGCAATCTCACAATTTCTCTGCCAAGCTTTACTTAGGGCTCAGGATCAGTAGTTAGGAACATGTATCACCTTCATTGTAAATAATTTTAATTTATTTAATTTTGTTTTGTTTTATTAATTACAGATTTGGCCATAATGTAACCATTATGGAAATTTTAAGGTATAGTTCTGTTGGCAATCGGATAAGCAGTTTTCTTTGTACTTGGAAACTCATTGTTACTGAACAAAACTGGGCTCCACTCACCTGACATAGCAAAGTCAGATACTGAAGCCAAGAGTTGCAGGGGGAGAAAGAGACATTTTAATTTCATGGTGCCATGCTAGGAGAATAGGCAGCTAATGCATAACAAACCAGAGTTTTTAAAGGCAGGGGTATACTTCAGCCAGACAAAATTGTAAATGAATACGTGACGTTATACACTGGCCTGGCCCAAAAGACAGGATATCCTGAAGTAGGGTCTATGAGTCATAGGTGGATTCTGTGATTCCTTGATTAGCAGAAAGGAATGCAAAGATAAGTGTGAGTCTAGGCCCCTCAGGGAGAAATGTAGAACAAAGAAAGGCAGAGTTCAATTTCTCAGTTCCCCTTTATCTGCATTTTCCAACTGGTGGGAGGTTCTGAACAACTTAAGAAAATATATAATATTAAGATGTCATCTTTAGTTTCCATAGGGAACCACACCACCTCTTGACTGTGGCTTGCTTGGAGAGCCATTGCTATTTCCATTCACTTTTCAAGGCTAGCTAGGTCCCAGAACTCCCCCTGAAGAAACTCAAGATTTTCCTTTATTTCAAGCTTGGGAAGACTGTCAGGCCCCTAGGAGGGGTCCCTGCTCTGTCTCAGTAATCTCTTGTCTTTATGTTAGTTCTCAGTATTGAAGGGTACAGGGATACAGATTACTCTGGCTACTTTATGCTGAATTGGGACAAAGATTGGGAACTAGCATATGAGGAGAGAAAGTTTCTAGCATAGAGCTGGAGATGTTCAGGAGTCCCAGGCCTGGTACCATAGTTCTGAACTATTCTTAGTTGTTTTTGTCACTATTTTATCACAACGTTTTTTTTGTTTTTTTTGAGACAGAGTCTCACTTTGTTGCCGGGGCTAGAGTGAGTGCTGTGGCGTCAGCCTAGCTCACAGCAACATCAAACTCCTGGGCTCAAGCAATCCTTCTGCCTCAGCCTCCCGAGTAGCTGGGACTACAGGCATGTGCCACCATGCCTGGCTAATTTTTTCTATATATATATATTTTTTCAGTTGTCCAGATCATTTCTTTCTATTTTTTAGTAGAGACGGCCTCACTCTTTCTCAGGCTGGTCTCGAACTCCTGACCTTGAGCGATCCACCCTCCTCGGCCTCCCAGAGTGCTAGGATTACAGGCGTGAGCCACTTTGCCCGGCCTATTACATTTTAATACACATTTGGCTACAATATAAAGTGTAAGTAAAATTAGCAAAACTGTCATGCCTAAATTTAGCAATCCAGAAAACCTGAACTGAATTCCATGAGGAATCTAAGAAAACAAAGAAGAAAACCAGTCTTCGGGGAGTCAGGGAGACTTGTAACCAGCAGCTTGCTTTCTAATATTTTTTAGATGAGTTATCTCTGTAGATATATTCATGTAAGTAGAGCATGCAATACTCTTCCCTGCTCAGCTAAGGCGTAATCTAAGACTATCTTAATACCTAAAACAACCTGAGTCAATGAATTAATTTTACCAGCAGTATCTCATATAGTCCTATCCAATGAGGATGAAGTTGATCTTAAACCAGCTTCCTGGAGGGCAGTCATTTGGGGTGTCTACATGAATTTCAACTTGTAGGGCCTCATGAAAAAGGTAGTATCAATTTTATTGAATTCAAGTTAAAATAATCGAAGAAAAATTTGGAAAACATTAGTTTGAAGATTTATTGTCAGGAAAAAATGCTTGATTCAGTCCTGAATTTTTGTAGGCAAATAATAAACACTCAAAAACTAAATAAGGCTAGAACCTAAGTATACTATAGTTTTTTACTGAAACATAATTTTTCTCTCTTCAGTTTATTTCTATCAAGGATAAATCATACTAGGACCAATTTACATACAAAATAAATTTTAGTCTCGTTATACTTCGCTTATTTCCATAAAGTACCAAAAGAATAATTATTAGCCATATAGGCTCCATTTATTTATTTATTCATTCATTCATTCATCTAATTTTTGAGGCAGGGTCTTGCTCTCCATCCAGGCTGGAGTACCGTGGTACAATCATAGCTCACTGCAGCCTTAAATTCCTGGGCTCAAGTGATCCTCCTGCGTTAGCCTCCAGAGTAGCTAGGACTACAGATATGTGTCACCATGCCTGGCTAATTCCAACCCCCCAGCTCCGTAGAGATGGAGTTCCGCTATGTTTCCCACGCTGTTCTCAAATTTCTGGCCGCAAGAAATCATCCCATCTCAGCCTCTCAAAGTGCTTGGATTACAGGCATGAGCCACCATGCCTGGCTAGGCTCTTTTAAATTGTTTTTTCTGGAATCTTTCCAAAAGGAATCTCAGCCTAACCAACCTTTTGCCATCAGACTGCCTGTAAATACCTGTATAAATTGGGGGAACTTCTCTCTTCTCACGATCCCAAAATAACTTGAGGTTCCTGGACCTGTCAGAAAGTGACATTCTTTACCTACCACATGTCAGGAACCTTGTAAAGGACAAATTATCAGGCCAGTCTTTCCAAGAGGGTTTTTGCCAGCTCTATAAAATCATTTTCAATTCTACAATGTAGTCTGGACATATCTGAAAATATGCCATTCCAGTCAAAGCCTTGGTAAAATAAACAGTGCCTCCATTTGTGTCCTGTTACAAAAGAAAACAGATTCTTATTGAATTTATGTAAATAACTATACTGCCATAAATCAAGAACATTCACAAATAGTTTCCAAATTCTGGAGAAATCAGGTAGAGAAGAAGATAAATGTTTTAGATTTTGCTCATGAAACTATAATTTAACCAATTTGTTGTAAGCTATAAATGTCTCAAAAGAAAAATGTTTTCTTTACTCTGGAAAACAAAACAAAGAATCAGCAGTGTTTCAAAAAAGTCATAAAAAAATTTTAGTATTTTATTAGTTCAGACCAAATAAAGCAGAACTTGCTTAATGAGACACAAAGACTGTTGTGTTCTACTGCTCTCAGCGCCTTGCATCTCATCCAGTGCAAAAGCCAAATTTCTTACAGTGGCCTGTGTGGAAAACCAGAATATGCCATCCTCAAATATAAGATTGTTGGGCTGAAGATAATTAAGAAGCAGCAGATACAGGAAATCTCTCTGTTCTCCCTCTATTTGCCTAAAACAAGGAGAGAGATCTACAAAGACAAAAAGATATCCTGCACCCCTTTCATCAGGGAGGACAAAAGTTAACCACTGAAGATAGCTTTCAACCTTACCGGCCTGGAGATACACCAGAGGAACTGCCAAAGCACTGCAAAGCAAGCTTTACTAACTAGCCGCCTTCATCTGCCATTTATTTGCTTTCTTCAAAGTTGCTGCTCCTAGAGATTCAGAGTCCTTTTGCTTTGCCTTGTCACTTCTCTAAAAACTTACTGTTCTTTGTTGAAGATACTACATAAGCTGAAATTCAAAGTCACCTCTTTAAGTATTCATTGTCTGGATGTCTTCCATGTAAATATGAAATATACCTGTTAGTAAACTGCTTGTTTTTCTTTTGTTACATGAGTTTGTTTCATCTAAGAATGTATGTGAGGGGTGGGGGGTGAAAGAAAAATTATTCTTCCTCTACACCTACAAGCCCCTACATGGTCTGGCTTTCTTTCGTTTCTGTTTTAATTTCCTGTTGCCTGTCCTCTGCTTATTCCACAGAGCCACTCTGGTACCTCAGCCCTCTCCTTCCTCTTCTCCCTGAAGACATACATACAGGTTGCTTCCTCACCAAGATCTTTCAGCTCTTTGCTGAAATATTATCTTCTTGGTGAGATCTTCATTGGTTGCCTCATCTAAATTTCAGCTCCCCGTGACACTATTCTTACTTTATTTTTCTCTCTCTCATAATCTAACATACTACATATGATATTTACTTATCTAGTTTATTTTCGGTCTGTCCCAGAACCAAATGTAAATTACATGACTGCGAGAATTTTGTCTGTTTTGTTCTCTGGGTGTATTCCCAAAGCACAGACCAGCATTTGGCACATTGTAAACTCACCACAAATATAACTGGAGTAGGCTAGGTGCCGTGGATCACTTGAGGCCAGGAGTTTGAGACCAACCTGGTCAATATCTTGAGACCCTCATCTCTACCAAAAAAAAAATTTAATTAGCTGGGCACAGATGATGGTTCATTCTTGTTGCCCTAGCCACTTGGGAGCCTGAGGTATGAGGATCACTTGAGCCGAGGACTTGAAGGTTGCAGAGAGCTATGATTGATTATACCACTGCACTGGGCAACAAAGCAAGACCCTGTGTCAAAATATGTACATACATACATATGTTTAGAGTAAATAAATTTTAAAATTCAATGTTAAATATTTGTTATAGGAATAACAATAGCATCATAATTAGGTTTTCAAATGGCAGCTATGTATTAAAATATTGAGAGGCAAAATACTGTTACTTGCTTTACAAAAATTAAGGTAGAGGGATGAAGTGGTATAGATAAAACATATTTGGCCAATGTTGATGTTGAAGCTGGATGAACTACATGGGTTTTATTAAACTATTATCTCTTTTTCCATATATTCTGAAATGTCACATAATAAAAGTTTTTAAAAATAAAAACAATATTTTAAAAAATTTTTCTACATACATCAGTGAAAGTCATGGGGAAGAACAAGCTGGATACCCAAACAGGACTTCGTGCTAATCGGTATAGGAAAGGCCCCATATGAAGATAGAAAGGTATCTTGGTTGTCTGCCAGAGGGCTCACGATGGTATCTGTTCCTCCTTATAGCACCCCTAAAAACCAGATATGGCCGCCAATCACTCCACTGAAAATGGCTTCATATTTCAGCATTTCAGACTTACATTAGCCTCGCCCTCAGAAACTATTATAAAAGCCAGGTGTTATTTTACTAGTTTTGGTGAGATAAACAGTTGTCAAGCAAGTCAGAAAGTCATCTCGGAGACCACTATATTCTCTCTGCAGGCAAATTAGGAGAAAAGCCTGATTGAATTAGATAACTTTCTGCTAAACCTAGAGTCAAACAGGAGCTAATTGAAAGTATGGGAATTTATGTAGCACTGAGTCACAGTACCAGCTATTTGCTGGAAGCACCTGAATTTTAAGAATTACTATTTCCTGAGCCGACCCTGCTCTCTAAATTAGTCCTGATTGAACCCCAAAGATATTTTAATAAAACCTCACCATGTGACTGTAATGTCACACTGAGACCACTGATCTTTAATGAAATCAAACTATCTTAGGGGCTTCTTGCTGCATTCACTGTTTTTAGAAAACATTTCATTCTATTACATAAATAAGCATTACAGTTTGCAAAAACTCTACCCTGCTTCACAGTCAGTCTGTTTTTACTGATGAAACCTAAAACACCAATAAACAAAACAACCTAGGCTACTGATTTAACAGTGGTCATGAGAATCACCTGAGGTAAACTTAAGTGCAATGCAGATTCTGACTCAGTAGTCTTTGGTGGCCTGGGAATCTACAATTGTAACAAGCTCCCAGGTCATGCCATGCTACCAGTAGGCAGCCCACACTGAGTGGCAAGTGTAGAAGCCATCAATTTGCTTTGGGTTCTACCACCAATAATTCATTTAGGAATCTTGGAGAAGTGTAATTTTTTTTTTTTTTTTGAGACAGAGTCTGACTCTGCGCTGCCCTGGCATCAGCCTAGCTAACAGCAACCTCAAACTCCTGGGCTCAAGCAATCCTACTGCCTCAGCCTCCCGAGTAGCTGGCACTGCAGGCATGCGCCACCATGCCTGGCTAATTTTTTCTATATATATATGTTTTTAGTTGTCCAGATAATTTCTATTTTTAGTAGAGACGGGGGGGGGGGGTCTCGCTCTTGCTCAGGCTGGTCTCGAACTCCTGACCTTGAGCGATTCACCCGCCTCGGCCTCCTAGAGTACTAGGATTACAGGCGTGAGCCACCGCGCCCGGCCTGTAATTTTTGATATAAAGCCAACTATCAGCAAAGACAAATTTATTTGACATTAAAGCCAAAAATTGCCTTTTTTAAACATAAATGGAAATGAGCAAATAACTTGAGGTTTGAGTCATGAGGCACCAAGTTTACCTTTGTCTACATACCTTTCTCAACGACCAATGCCCAAAGCTGTGAGAACAGAATTTTAAGAGGTGAACTGCAAATGCACACCTATCCTGTTGACCCTAATCCAACCTATGCGGGTAAAGAACTTCCATGCTGTGTACCCGGATGACCCAAAACTTTTAACGATTAGCAATTACTGCCCCATTCTAAACTACTCTGTAGTTAATCCCGTTACCAGATCCAACACGCGGTAACTTTGTCAACTCCAGCTTAAAAAAGGGGGGGAGAATACACTTAAACTGACTAAAGCTTCCAGAAGACTGCCAGAAACAAATCCAGCAAACTTATAGAAAAACGTAAACCTTCACTTAAATGCCGCAAAACAAACGGCCTTTAACACAAGAGAATCGCAGCATAAACAGAGTTAAATTACAGCTATTTTAAGACAAAATGGGTGGCTCTTAAAAGAGCCTTTTAGCAAAACCATTGCTGAGAAAGCTTTACGCTCTCTCCCCACGAATGCGGCGCGCGAGCTGGATGTCTTTGGGCATGATGGTCACTCTCTTAGCGTGGATGGCGCAGAGGTTGGTGTCCTCGAACAAGCCCACCAGGTAGGCCTCACAAGCCTCCTGTAACGCCATCACCGCCGAGCTCTGGAAGCGCAGGTCGGTCTTGAAGTCCTGCGCGATCTCACGTACCAGACGTTGAAACGGTAACTTACGAATAAGTAGCTCAGTAGACTTCTGGTAGCGACGGATCTCGCGCAAAGCCACGGTGCCAGGCCGGTAGCGGTGAGGCTTCTTCACGCCGCCGGTAGCCGGAGCGCTCTTGCGGGCGGCCTTAGTGGCTAACTGTTTACGTGGCGCCTTCCCCCCAGTAGACTTACGCGCAGTCTGCTTTGTGCGCGCCATCCTCGGAACAAGTATAAGAAAGAGCACAGAGCTGGCAACCAAGCTGCAAGAGGTTGCCTTTATATATACTCAGAAACATTTTGATTGGCCTTGTTGATTTTCAAAAACCCCGCGCAATGAAACCATTGGCTGAAGAATCAATTAGCTGATTGGAGAATTTCTGAACATTCTGATTGGATGAATTGATTCACCTTTGAATCCGCTCTTTGTTAAAATCTGAGATCCAAGGGAGTTAATTTTCTACGATTCTAATTCTGCAAATATCAAGCTGTAATGTCCATACAGAACCACTTGAAGATCTTGGAAGATGCTAATTGTGATCTAGTAGATGTGAGGTGGCGCCAGATATTCCAAGGACCATGCTTTGAAAACAGACTTATGTGTGTTTTGTTTTTTCGGGTCACCCGGACTGCCACTTCCTAGCTCCAGTGAAAACAACCCATTGACCTAAATAGGGCAGAGTTCCTTACTGGAATAGATGAGAAATCACAGGTAAGCGCCTAGCCCGGAGGTGACAGACACACAACAATGCGCAACACATGTTGATTGACTTATATTATGTTGTCCCAAATGATGTTTTGGTTCGGTTCGGAGTTGACTTTTTTTTTTTTTTTTTTTTTGAGACAGAGTCTCACTCTCTTGCCTGGGCTAGAGTGCCGTGGCGTCAGCCTAGCTCACAGAAACCTCAAACTCCTGGGCTCAAGCGATCCTCCTGCCTCAGCCTCCCAGGTAGCTGGGACTACTGGCACGCGCCACCACACATGGCTAATTTTTTTCTAGTTTTAGTAGAGATGAGGTCTCGTGCTTGCTCAGGCTCATCTCGAACTCCTGAGCTCAAGCAATCCTCCTGCCTTGGCCTCCCAAAGTGCTAGAATTACAGGCGTGAGCCACCGCACCTGGCCTTAAATTGGATTTTTTGATACTGTATTATGACATGTGCCATCACTTGGAAAATGTAACTCAGTGAACCAGTAGTTTTCAGATGGTCAACTCATCATGTTACAAAATCATACATGGGTAAAAGATCCATTCAAAGTGCAGATAAGGTTTCAGATTCCACATTCATACTGACCTTTAAGGAACTGCCACTTGTCAAGTTTGGTATCAAAGAAGAATACTCACAATTGGCTGAAAGGCTATTCAGCTACATATTTGTGAGACTAGATACTCTTGAAATACTTCAGGCCAAACCACATATTGCAAGAGATTGAATACAGAAGCATATCCGAGACTCTAAATGTCTTCTTTTAACCTAGACATTATAGAGATTTGCAAAAATGCAAAACATGTTTTCTCATTAAACTTTTTTTGTTTTGGAAAATGGTTTTTTATAAAATGTTAATCTATGGAAACAGGTAATAGATTTATTTTTAAATGAATTCAAAAATTTAAGATTTTTGTTTATAGTATGTAAATGTATCTTTTAATTTCTAACACAGTAAATATTGAGAGATACACACATATCCTACCTGAACAAAAGTTTTTTGTGGACCTCTTAGTAATATTTAAGAGTTTAAAAGTTCTGAGACCAAAAAGTTTGACAGCTACTGGTAAGGTGACAGATTTTTGAAGACATAGCAGGTAGTTTTACTGGTTTTTAACACTTATACAAAGCTAATATTATGGAGTTCTATACATGTTAGGAAAACATTTCTAGAAAATTTGTGATTTTTGTGGATTTATGTTGGTTATGAAATTAGGTTGGTATAAAGCACCAAGTGATTTATGAAGTAATTTCTTTTCAAATGTTACCAAATAGAAACATCATGTGAATAAATACAAAATGGAATTTTTAAAGTGGTTATTTAGTTTATAGAATGGTGGCCAGGAAACGTAAGATAAAATATTCCAGAAAGCCATTAAATTTGAATTTTGTTCCAATTTTAAAGGAATGGGAGAAGAATTTGAGAAAGTAAAAGTTAAAGCAAATGAGAAATAAAAGTGGTAGATGGTACATAGCATATTTAGTAATAAAAATTAGAAAATTCTTATTTGGGGAATATTGAGTATTAGGAAAACTTTCTCTTAGTGTACTATACTATCTTTTTAATTGGCAAGAAGGGGGATAAATTATTTCAAGAAGTTTTTTCTCACCAAAAAATGAGCAAAAGATTTTTAATCTTTAGGTGTATATTGTGTGCCCAAATGAAAATGATTAAAACTTTGACATCCTTGGTTTGCATTTTTATTTTATTTTATTTTTTGAGACAAGAGTCTCACTGTGTTGCCCGGGCTAGAGTGCCGTGGCATCATCATAGCTCACAGCAACCTCAAACTCCTGGGCTCAAGCAATCCT
>CAUYSK010004215.1:0-15512 GCA_963575035.1 Avahi laniger | reverse complement strand
GTATTAAAGGGATACCAATGTTTTTGGTTATGTGGTTTGCTTTTGTAATGCTGGGGTCAATAGTTATAAGTGTTCCCATCATCCAAATTGTATTCATTGCAACAATTTGGATGGCACTAGAGATCATTATCCTAAGTGAAGTATCTCCTGCTATTTTTTTTTTTTTTTTTTTTTGAGACAGAGTCTCACTCTGTTGCCCGGGCTAGAGTGAGTGCTGTGGCATCAGCCTAGTTCACAGCAGCCTCAAACTTCTGGGCTCAAGCAATCCTTCTGCCTCAGCCTCCCAAGTAGCTGGGACTACAGGCATGTGCCACCATGCCTGGCTAATTTTTTCTATATATATTTTTTTTAGTTGTCCAGATAATTTCTTTCTATTTTTTAGTAGAGATGGGGTCTCGCTCTTGCTCAGGCTGGTCTCGAACTCCTGATCTTGAGCGATCCACCTGCCTCGGCCTCCCAGAGTGCTAGGATTACAGGCGTGAGCCACCACGCCCGGCCTATCTCCTGCTTTTTGATGCCTGGCTCCCTCTGCCGATTTCAAAGTCTCCTGGCTTTTCCTCCCACAACCTCTCCTCACCCTTTTGCTGTCCTGTGTAGTGATCTGGTGAGAGAAAGTGTTGCTGCCCATCTTCCTTCTACCACCAGGACCACATATGAGTTTCAAGCTTTATTATTGCAATAAAAGTGCTGTGTGCTGGCTTTTCTCAAAAAAAAAAAATAGTTTCTCTTGATAACCATTAATAACTCTGTCATTCAACAGAATAATTAAGTGATTTTAAATTCAAGATATCTTACGTAGCTCAGTTGTTTTTGTTTTTGTTTTTATTTGTAACAGGGTGACACTGGATTATCCATGCGGGTTTGTTTTGTTTTGTTTTGTTTTGGGTTTTTTTTTCCTTTAATAACTTTTATTGTGTGCAGACCACTATGCTAGGTGTTGTGAGATGTAATGATGAATGAAATATGGACCTTGACCCCAATAAAATCACAATATAGCAGTAGAAAGTGATGTGAAACCATCTGTAAGTCAAGAATTAAGACAAATGCATTATAAGGAACAAGGTACCACAGAAGCCTAAGAGAAGTAGCAATTTATTGTAATGAAGAAAGGAGCGACAAAGGTGGCATTTGAAGATTTGAAGATTCAATAAAAATTAAAATAATAAGAGGAGGAGAAGGAAGAAGAGGAAGAAGAGGAAGAGGAGAAAGCAAAGAAAAAACATTAATAGTGAAATAGAAAGACGTGGCTGTACTACATATTCTGTGAAGAGACAAGATAGAGATGAGACCAGACAGATTCCAGCACATGGTGAATGTCGAATTTGAAACTTGTGAGCTTGAATTTTTTTCATACCCCATTGGAAGACTTTGGAGGTGTATGAAGTAGGGAGTGATAAGACTCCCCCTTTCTAGGTTTTAGGAAGAAAACTCTTTTGACTGAAGACCAGATGTCTACATTTTGAGGAGAGAGAGGGGGCTAAGTATAATTATTGCTAAATTAAGACAATTACAATGTAAATGGAAAATTAATGGTTTTAGTAATTGTCAAGAAGATGAACTTTTCTGATGAAACTAAAATGTAAATTTAATTATTCTATGAATAGTCTTTTCTGAAGTATGTCGAGTCCAAATGAAGCAGAAATTTCCAAACTGTTGTTTGCTGATTGTTTCCAGATGTTTTGGCTTCCATTTTATTTGTCTGCATGTAACAAAGGAAAGTGCTAAAGAGGACAGATGAGGAGAAACCAGCAGTTGCTGCCCTAACACATCTGTGGCACCATGGCACATATTAAAAATGGCAAGTGGCAGCTATCTGTTTAACCTGATCAAAATAGATCAAGCAAACAGGAAATAGAGCAAGCAAACCAAAAGTTATCTAAAATATCCAGATTGACAATCAACACTGATTATGTTAGACAGCTCACAGAGTAAAGTGAGTACTTGCCAATGTTTATAGGCATTCACTGATAGTTAAACCACGAATTCTTTGGTAAATAATCCTCAGCCTGCTAGGAACAAAGAATTCTAAACAAACCTTTCTAAAACAAACACTGAAATAGACTGAAACCAATTCTTACATAAAATACAACACTACCCACAAACATATATATCCACTTATTCTGAAAAAAGAAAACCATTTTGCAGTATACCCACAGACACATCCACTAAAGTCTTTGCTAAACTAAATTTTTGGCTCCTTTATTTTTTAAACTGAAAGAAATTAATTCTCTTTGGTTTGTGCATTTTCATGTAAGTATGTATGCATGTGTGTGTGTGCGCGAATATTCTTTCTGTACTTTTAATTTCCTTTTATTCTGCTTAAATAAATTGTATGGCTTTTTGCAGGCCATTCACATGTAAAATATGAAACACATGTTATCTATCTTTCTATAAAGGAGATGGATTTGATACATAAAAGACAATTTTTTTATTTCATTTCAGCTTCAAAGGTAGCTTTTCTCTCTTGAAGGAATTTCAAAATATGAATGTTATGTTAATTTGTATAATCTCTGATTTAACAAGTCTCTTGATTAAATACTTTCACAGTCAAAGACAAACAACAAGGTATGATTATGTACTCTGAATACATTTTCCCGTAACAGTGTATGTTTGTGATTTTTTGGCAAGTTGTTTCTATTGATGGGAGAAAAAAAGCCATTAACAGATTAAATATAAAGTGTTTTCATTTCAGCCAAATCCCTTTATTTTTCTTGTGCTTTTCTGTGAGCATTAATGCAAAAGGTCATAAACGGGTGAAATGATAGCTGAAATGTAAGAAAGAGCAGGATGGTGGTGTGCCTTTAACTGTATAATAGGGAGAAGCTTTAAAAAGATGTGGAAACCAAAGACAGAGAAGAGAAAGGTCTTTTTCTGGTCAAAAAGATGATGATTATGATAATGCCATGTTCTGGCATCATTTTCCCAATCTAACATTTTTCTATGTAAATGCCAACAGATTAGAAGAGTTTCAAGAAACTCAATTTGAGGACGTGACCTATGAAGCGAATAGCCATGGATGCCTAGAATGGCATCTCTAGCACATTCAACTTGAATAAAAGAACGAATGGAGGAAACCCTTTACATCATCAAATTTTTGGAGGAGAAGAATTAGCTGACTACCTTTCCATGAAGGATGTGTTACTTGTTAACAACAATTCTCACTAGATTTTTTTAACCACTCACTATATTTGTGATAATATAATTTATTTTCTCAAAGCTCTTTCAGTGACAAGAATATCACTTTATCAGCTAGCTGGCTTCCCACCAGTTTTTCTGAAAGTTTCCTTTTAATGGTCACATCTGGCAATAAGGTAACTTCCCATTCCCAGGTATTGATATTGCATATAATTACTCACAGATGGCCAGGGAGCCACCCCAGCCCAGACAGCACAGACACATCCTCAAGGTCAGCTTATCCATCTGCATCAGACTCCTGGAAGATAATTCAAGAGATCTATGTTGCAGAATCACTGCTCAAATCCACCTTCAGCTCATAATAAAACTACCGTTCAGACCAAAAATTTGAATACATTACAAGCTTACCTCTCATCCGACACAATGAAATAGAATTGATTATATCCTCAATGCTTCACATTGGAGAATAGAAGTTCAATTTACTGGGGAAAAAAATAAGCTATTTATCTATTTATGCTCCAAAGTGCAACAATCAAAGCTTTTAAGATAAATTTTGGTTACACTCTTAAGAAAGAATTAAATATTCTTGATTCATATTATTGAAAATATATACAGAAAATGCAAATTTGTCTGCTTTCCCACATCCTTGAAAATAGGTTCTTGAACATTCAGTCATAAACCTCTTGGGTAACTCAGCCCCAAATTTGGAAGACCTTGAATTCTGTTGTTGTAGTTTGATCTACCCAGGACCAGAAAAATTCCTGGAAACTTCTGTTTATGGAATTGAATTTGTCTTGCTTCCAGTTCTTTCTAACATCCCAAGCTCTTTTGATGTGGTCACATTAAAGACTGAAGAAGAAACAATGAAGACCTTAGGGAAGCAAATATAATAGTAGACCCTTTCTTCTCCAAATAAGTCCATTTACCATTGTCCATTCTTGTAATGAGCCCCCTATACTGAGCATTTATCCTCCAAAGCTTGTTTATATTTGAGAACCACTTTGTTACCATCCACTAGTCTTTCTTTAGCAAAAATCTTATTAACAATATAATCCCATCTCTAAGACATATTTTAAAGATTTTGTCAAAACATTTGTTTTTAGCCTGTTCAAGGGAGATGGCCCATAAGGATTAACAATCCCAGTTTAGGAACTGTAATGAGTCAGTAAATCATATCTTTCTGCTCAGAAGCAAGCACAAGGATCAGTTGGAGGAGGCAAGTTAAATGATATCCATCCCTTAGCCACTGCTTTACTTACTGATCTCGTTTGAATATTTGCCCACAACATTTTCCCCAGACACCTCTGAAAGAATTTTAAATAGCAACGCTTTTCTGTGAGCCATCTGGCAGCTTCCTGGAAAGCAGCAGCGCAAGATGTCCCCACTCACAGAGATTAATTAGATTCCCAGGAGAACCTTTCAAAACTGATCATTTACAACAAGATGCTCACTGTGGGCCAAACTCGCTTTTAGGTAGCACTCACTGAACTGACAGGCATACGGGCAATGGACACTTCAACAACCACGGGCTCAATTCTAAAGCATAGAGAAGTGGTAAGAGAAAAGGCTACATTAACACTGAAGTCTTATGCAAAGGGGTAGAGGCAAAAGGAAGGCCCCCAAAGAAGACGAACACCCAGATACAATGTGCTGTTCAGTCAAGAAGCATTTACAGAGCACCTACTATATGACAGACACGGCTAGGCACTAGGAATATGCAGATGACAAGTACAGTCCTCGCATGTCTTAGAAAGGAGAGAGACAAAGGAGCAAAGGTAATATAGTTTAGCTTGAAGGTTATTGAAATAATAAAAGAACTAAAGCATAAAAGAAACATGAAGGCTTAATCCCAGTAAGAAGTGAATGCACCAGAAAAGAAAGTACAAACTTGATACAAACAATAATTATTTCTTGAAGACTAATTGGATGTGGGAGGTGTGGAGAGAAAAGCATTCAGGTTTGGGAGGCAGAATAGGGAACGCAGGAGGAATTCAGATGAAGGGAAGTCTGGAAAAGAGATATCGAAGGGGGTGTCAGTATGCAGGATGGATTAAAGTCATGGAAAACGATAATCGTCTATTATCCTGTAAGAAAAGAGAAAAACCAAGATCATATTCTGAAAAACACCAAGTTTTAGTAGACAATAGAAATTAAGAGAATTTAGCGAAGGAGACTGAGAAATGACAGTTGGTAAGCAAGGAAACCAAAACACAGTGGCTTCTGAAATGCCAAGGAAACTTTCAAAACAAGGAGCAGTCATATCAAACGTCTCAGAAAAGTTAACATGGGAACTGAAAAAGTATTGCTGGGATTCAAAAATTAAGAAAATGTTATTAAACTTGGCCAGAGCAGTCAACGAAGCCCAGAAAACAGCACGGCATGCTGGGCATATTGGTGTTTCAGGAGCCATTTAATCTATGATCCAACAGACCCTTAACTGAAGAACTTAACAAATCACACTGGTTGAGAAACTAGAATATGTGTTCAATGATTAGTCTCAATTTTTACATAAAAAAAATTCAGGCCAGCTATAAGAGATGGAGTTTTTAGGGTGGGTGCCGTGGCTCATGCCTATAATCCTAGCACTTTCAGAGGCCGAGGTGAGAGAATTGCTTGAGGTTAGGAGTTCAAGACCAGCCTGAGAAAGAGCGAGCCCCCAACTCTACAAAAAATAGAAAAATTAGCCAGGCTTGATGTCATGTACTGCGCTTTCCAGCTTCTTGGGAGACTGAGGCAAAAGGATGGCTGGAGCCCAGGAGTTTGAGGTTGCAGTGACTTAAGAGGATACCACTGCACTCTAGCCCCAGGGCATCAGAGGAAGATTCTGTTTCAAAAAAAAAAGAGAGAGAGAGAGAAATAGAGAGAGATGGAGTTTTTGTCAACTTGCTTAAAATATTCTGAATCAAATAAGTTTGGATATCAGCAGTGCCGTGGGTGTGTAGGGTCACCAGGCATTAATCCTTTGTTTGCTGTTTCATGGAGAAATCCATGTATCTCTGAGGCATCTTAAAGAGCAAATAATGCATATTGCACCCAGCTACACTGTCCAGCATAGCATGGGCTTTTCTGTCAACTCTTCACCTCATAATCATCTACTCTTCTCTCTTATCACCTCCTCGCTATTCACCAATGCCCATATCAGTGCTGATGCCACTGAAGGTTTAGATAATACATTATAGCACAGAAACTAATATCTTCTAAAGGACAGTAATTACATTTTAATTTCCTGAAAATTCTGAATATGATTACTCTGAATGTATTTGTTAGAACATTGAACCACTTTTTAAATTTAAACTACCATTTTAAAGTAATGTCTAAACTGTCCTACGTATGGAAATGTAGGAAAATAATTTTCTGTCTCTCTTGATAAGACCTGCTCTCTCTAAATTACACGTGTAAATGCCAACTGACTCAGTCTGTCAACTTTTGAAAAGTAAAAGAGGAAAATGAGGTAATTTCCTAGGAGCAAGTTAAGCTTGTATTCTTTATAATAATAGATGTTTTTCTTACTTGTAATATGTGTGATAGTCTATGACTTTCTCCTCATTTGTCTTTTTTATTTACATCATCTTTTTATTTGATAAATGAGAATTTTTCTCAACTCACCATCAAAATCCATAATTTTCATCAAAAGTCAGAGTGTAGAATTTCCAGATCTGTTCTGAATCTCAAATGGCTGCTAATTTAGAAAAGAGAGCTCCTTATACTGTGTCTTCACAATATCAAACTACGTCCTCCCCATAGGCATTGAGAAATACTGAGGAAATAAGACCAAAAACTTAGTGAACAGAGTAAGCTTAATTGGGAAGCCTCAGAGATGTATTCATTTGCCACCTGAGCCAAGGATTGGCCATTGTTCTATTTTTATTTCACTGGCTTTGATGACTTCTAAGATTGCAGTCAGAAAGATTCAAGAGATTTGGAATATCTGATATCCAGGACTAGAAGCTGAGGGGAGAAGTATTTTGTGGCATTTTATTCTCATCTCTGCAGCCACTTTTAGTAAATTATGTATTAAATACCTTCACCCTGCTCTTAAAAAAAAATTCTTATTTCCTTATTTCTTTTTAGTGAGGGTGATTACATCCTTACCATAGAAGGAGACTATGTTTTTGTCTTTACAGGCAAAAGAGAGGGCAAGCTGAAGAGACTCGAGGGGAGAAAAAATCCCCATGGAATAGAGTAGTGCCGGCCAGAGAAGACAAGGAAATCAGGCTAAGTGTCCTAATCTTGCAAGAAAAGAGAAATAACACGCTGAACCACTCTGGGCCAAGAAAGGACTTTCAAGTTTGCATGGAAAGATCCACATGCATTTCTCGTCTACTCAAGAGAATGTACTGAAATCTCATGTTTATAATCAAAGGCTTCGTGCTAAATAAACCTGCCTATGCTGTACTGCTCTCTCTTTGTATTTATTTCCAGCAAGTTCAGACAAAAATAGCATCTTAGTCTCCTACTTCCTCACTAACTTCTACTGAGAAAATTTTAATTTTGGTTTTACGATCTTTCTTTTCATCCCTCTGGCTCCCAACATTGGATGCCATTCCTACCAAGTGTCTGATGGAAACAGATGAGCATCTGAATTTCTTTTGATACTTTTGCAAGCTGGCTCTGCACAGAGACACTGAACAAATTCTTTTGAAGGGATAATGTTATTGAAGGGGGGAAGTAGTATGATATCAGGATATATTAACAGTAGTTCTGCTTGCCAAGAGTCAGGGAGCAACCTTCCACTTCTTTTTGGCAATGGTTTAACCCTAATGAAATACTGTTTCCAGTGTTTGTCTTTACAATTTAAATGAATGTGAGGAAATTTGAGAGGGCAAGAGAGTAATATATAATAAGAAAAATAGAAAACAGTTATTTGTAGAAAAGATTAAAGACACTGGGATCATTTAGTCTGGAAAAGAAAAGCTTAAGGGGAAATTTAATGACAAGTGTTACAGTGAATAAAAAATAAACGAAATTATTCTTCATCTTGACCAAGGAAACAATGAAGGGAAAAGTGCTAAAATGAGAAAAATAGGAAGAGAGCTTGATTAGGAAGAAGAAAGAAACACTTGGCCTCAGCATTGAAACTTTGGTGTATACTGCCAAAAAAAAAAAAAAGTTGTGAAATTTCTTGGAAACATCAATAACAATCTGTACTAATTGGTGAAGACGTTTCTCTCTACAAGAAAAAGTTTAAATCAATAACTTTTTGAAGTCCTTGTTCTGAGGCATATTTATAAAAAGTTAGCTATCTAAAAGATAAGGTCAAACAGAAACTTCCAAGCCCAAAACAGTTTGTTCATAAATAATATTTAGGTCTCTGACATCTCAAAGTTTTATTTGATTATATTTGAGAAGCCAGAAGTTTACGGTAAAAGATTTATTTTATTATAATTTTTACCATGTGGCTCTGTCTCTGTTTCTTGCACTAGCATTTCATTTTAATAGGTTGGATCCTTTAGAGTTTTAAAGTTATTAAAAAGAAGATAAAGACATTCTGGCTTACAGAATATAAGATATACAAATTAACTTCCTGAAAAAGGCTTATCTATAAAAAAAAAAGATAAAAAATAAAAATTTCTTCCATGGCTACAATTCATGGTCCCATCCCAGATGAATTTCCTTCACAACATTGTAACATCCCACCCCATGTGATTTCCTAATGCCTGATGAACAAAACATGAAGGGACAGAGAGAGGTGAAGACGGAAGGGGAACAAGAACAAGACCAGAAAGTGTGAAAGAAGAGTAAGACATTTAAACTTCATCTTGATGGGATGGGAACACTGAAAGCTTTTAAGTAGAAAACATAATCCAATGTTTATTCCATCACAATCATTCTTAAACTGTGCAGAATAGAGCTGATAAGGTGAAACTGGATGTGAGACATGATTATGGCTTAAACATGGTAGTGGAAGTCAAGATGTAGTATTCTGAGTGGATTCCAGAGATACCCAAGGGGCAGAGTTGATACGGCATAGTGATTCATTGGATAGAAGATCCAATTAGTGAATGAGAAAGAAAAATCTGGTACAATTTCCAAGTGTCTGTCTGATTTCCATAGAAAATTTGTGTACCTCACCCACATACCCAAAATACATATGTTGAAACCTAATCCCTAATGTGAGGGTATTTAGGAGTGAGATTCTGGGGAGGTAATTAAGTCATAAGGGCAGAACCTTCATGAATGGGATTAATGCCCTCATAAAGGAAACTCCAGAGAGCATCCTGATCCCTCTACCATGTGAGGACTCAGGGAAAAGACAGCTGTCTATGAACCAGGAAGCAAGCCCTCACCAGATGCTGAATCTGCCAGCGTGTTGAACTTGGACTTCCCAGCCTCCAGAACTGTAAGAAATAAATTTATGTTGTTTATAAACCACGAAATCTTTGGTATTTTTGTTCTACCAGTGCAAACAGACTAAGAAACCAATATAAAGAAAGACTAGGGGCCAGGCCTGGTGGTTCACGACTGTAATCCTCGCACTCTGGGAGGACAAAGCAGGAGGACGGCTTGAGGTCAGGAGCTCGAAACCAGCCTGAGCAAAAGCAAGATCCCATCTCTGCAAAAAATAGAAAAATTGGCTGGGCATGGTGGCATGCTCTTGTAGTCCTAGCTACTCAGGAGGCTGAGGCAGGAGGATGGTTTGAGCTCAAGAGTCTGAGGTTACAGTGAACTATGATGACACCACCACACTCTACCTGGGGTGACAGAAATGCTGCCTCAAAAAAGAAAAAAGAAAGAAAGACTGAGAGGATATAGACGTTTCTGTTTTTGACTCAGTTACTCCTTGCCCACGAGCCCCAAGAGTACAGATGAAAAGACTCCTGGAAGTTGTATGAACTCCTCAAAATCTTTTTCTTCCTTGGATCAAAGACATTCATTCAGTCAAAAAAATAGTTGTATTGCCTTTAATATATTACTGAAGTTCTTTCTGAGATATCCTTGTTTAATCCTCAAAACAGCCCCATAAATTATTTGACAAAGAAAGAACTGAAGAAACCTAACCATAAAACTAGTATGTGAGCATGCAAACCCTGGAATCTAATTCCCCTGACTTGCTTCACAGCACTTCAGGTTTTTATAAAATTTTATTCCCCAAACTCAAGCAATTCTTTTCCCTAAAGCACATCATTTCAAGGGCAAATCAAAATTCCAACTACTCTGAATCTTTTGTGCAATATCAAATCCGCTCATGATATGATTTTCAAGTTTATTTGGCAACTCTGATAAGCTGCTCTGATGGTTTCTGCATTAGCACTCCCCTGGCGACTGTCTAAAGAGTCGTCATGCAGAGTTTTAATTGAATCTGCCTAACACACTCCTGAAGATTAAAGGTAAGTGCTTCCAAGAGGAAAGAAAAGTAATGAAACAGAAGAGCTTAAAGTCAGGTTGTAAGATTGCGAGAGAAAGAAGTAGAACAATCATATAGTATTTATATCTATGACAATAATAGTACAAGCTCCCCTAAGGAAATACTTAATTTAGAGTTTTTCTCAGGCAAAATTTTTCAGAGATGGACAATAGGAGATCAAAAGTAGCCATTTAATCGTTCACTAAATGCCGGCTACAATCCTGAAATGAGTCTCCAGGATAATGTTTAATCCCATGACTACAGGCGGGTAAGGTTGTTTAAGGGGAAAAAGAAATGATGATTATTTTTAAACTGGGTGAACTTTGATTCAATTAGTCAAGGTGATGGGCTAAAAATTTCTTAGAAAAGTGTTCTTTTGTTTAGGAGACTTTAATGGACATGTTTTGTTATGAAAGATATTGTCAAGTGGACAAAGAAAAGATTGGAAGAGTTTAAATAAAGAAATATTAAAACCTTCAGCATAATAAATTAACAAAAAAAGTTCCATTTTCCCTTGACAGACAAAGAGGACTGGGATATTCTCATATCTTTGAATATTTTTTCTGTCCTACTTACTCTCTTCCCTTTTTTATGTTCACCAATAATATATCATATATCCTTTGTCTTTTTTAGTAAAATATATCCTATCATTTTTATATCATTGCTTTTTTCCATCTCTAACATTATATGTTCACCATGAAAATTTCAGTCACGTAGAGTCATTTTTAGTTGCTTCTGAATGTGGCTTTCATCTCTATAATATTCTTTTATGTTTGAGGAAATATTATTTAAGGACAATAAAATGTACCAAACTTCTATGTACAGTTTGATATTTTATCAATTATATTCAGCCATGTAACTATCATCCCATTGAAGACCTACAATAATTTCATCTTCTCCCATAATTCCCTTGTACCACATGTTAGGATACTATGGGACAATTTCTTACAATTTTTGAATCCCTTTTGCCTAATTTGGAAGGTCTAGTATGCCTCAAATATTTCCAAAGTTTTAACAAAAAATGTAACAGTCATAGCTTTAATCTTTACTTTAGACCACTCCTTACTCTGAGAAGTTTTTCTGATCTAGAGAAGCTGGGGATTGATTTTATTTTCACATCAAGCAAGTTCTGGGCCTTGTTATTTCCTCTAAATTCTGCTTGAAAACTAGACAATCCCTTCTTTTTTTCTCTCTCTCTTCCCACACCTTATTGTGTACAGCTAAAAAAGCCAAATGATAAACTCAAAATTTTGCCTGATAATCTTCTTGGCCAGAGCCATAAATTCATTTACTTTGTTTTCTATTTTATAATTTATATGAGGAAAGAGTCTGGGCACTATTTCAACTAATATGTAAGACAAGTCACCATTTTTCAAACCTCCAACAATCCATTCACTGTTTTAGCCACCAATTGCTGACCAGTATCAAAACCAATGCCATATGTTTTAGGTTTTATTATGGCAGTGCCCCGCTTCTAGGTACCGATTTCTGTTTCAGTTATCTAGTGCCACATATTAAACAATTCTTCTACTAGTTTCTAAAAATGACAACTATTTTATTTGTGCATAATACTGGAAACCAACAATCTGGGCTGAGCTCACATCAATGGTTCTTTTTCTGGTCTTCCCCGAGACCATAATGTGGCTGGACTGATTGCAGCTGGGTGTCTAAAAAGACTGCACTCCTGTGATTCACATGTTTGGTCGTTGGTGTTGGCCATCCACTGTTTCTCTGTCTAAATCTAATCATCTCTCATTCTCAAGAGAGCCAGCTCAGGCTTTCTCGCGTGACAATCTTAGGGTGCAAAAAAGAGAAGTTCTTGACCTAGGATCAGAAATCTCACAATATCACTTCTGTCACACTCTGTTAGTTAAGGAAAGCAAGTCATAAGGCCAACCCAGATCCAAGGGGTGAAAAATAACTCCACCTCTTGATAGGAAGAGAAACAATGTCATATTGCAAAAAGGGCATTCACAAAAAGGATGGAGTGAATGATTGCAGCCAGGCTTTGCAAACTATCGACTATTTCCCATAAATGTTGACGTGTTGTATGTTCACTACTATTCAATTCAAAGTGTTTTCCAATTTCTCATTTGGTAAGTTTGACTAAGTTATATTTAGAATAAATGTTGCTAATTTCCAGATATTTGGGGATTTTCTGGTTATCTCATTTTATGGATTTCCAGTTGAATTTCCTGTGATAAAAAACATATGTGCTGTAATTCCAATGCTTCGAAATTTATAGAGACTTGTTTCATGGCCTCATATTAGGTCTATTTTGGCGAACACTTCAAGTGTACATTGAAAGAATATAAATTCTGTAGTTTAGTGTTCTACAAACATTAATTAGGTCAAATTAATTGATAATGATATTCAAATCTTCTCTATACATACTGATGTTTTGTCTACTGGTTCTATCAGTTATTCAGAGAAGGAATGTATAAGTCAAGATTCTTCAGAGAAACAGAACCAATAGAATTATATGTATCTGAATGATGTTTGTGCTTCCCTCCAAAATAATTTATATGTTAAAACTCTAACCTCCAAGTTGATAGTATTAGGAGACAGAGTCTTTTTGGTAAGTGATTAGTTTATAAGGGTAAAGGCTTCACCAATGAGATCAGTGCCCTGATAAAATAACTTAAGAGATTTCATTCATTCCTTCCACCATATGAGGACACAGTGAGAAAATGGCCATCTGTGAAACAGGGAACAGGTTCTCACTAGACACTGAATCTGCCTGTGCTTTTATCTTGGAGTTCCCAGCCTCTAAAACTGTGAAAAATAAATAATTTCTGTTGTCTATAAGCTACCCAGTTTATGATATTTTGTTATAGTAGCTTGATCAGACAAGACTATAAATATGTGTGTTTATATGAGTGTGTGTATATAAATATGTATGTGTGCATGTGTGTGTGTGTGTATGTGTGTATTCAGAGAGAGAGAGAGAGACAGAGGAGAGACAGAAGAGAGAGAAATCATGAGAAATTGGCTTAATGAGATTCAGAAGTCCCACAATATGTGTCTGGAAGCTGGAGACCTAGGAAAGCCGGTAGTATAGTTCCAGCCTGAGTTTGAAGGCCTGAGAACCAGTAGAACCAATGGTGCAAGTTCCAGTTTTAAGACCAAAAGCACCTGAAGACCTTAAACCACAGTAAATTGTAAACATGAGGTTACAAGACCATGAGAATGCAAGACAATGAGAATTCAAAATTGTGATAATTCAAGATTGCAAATATGTTTCTCTTTTTCAGACTTTTTATCAGCCTGTACTTACTTTGCAAAATTCCCATGTGAAAGAATTACTGGCCAGAGAGAGTTGACTTTGTGTTCCAGGCTCTTCCAGTTTCAAGTCTGGCTTGCTATCCCTCTTGTTCATCAAAACTTGATTGGTTTCCCTCCAACTCACAAAATATTTGCTCCTCTCCCTGCCCTACCCCAAATCTCTGCAATTGTCCCAAGGTATGGAAGCACCCTCCAGTTCTACTCTGTATAGGAACACAGGAAGGGATCACGCTTCTGAAATCTTTAGATTTCTTTAGACTCCTGTAGCTTTCTTTGTATCCACAGGTCTTAGATGACTTTAAAAAACTGTGTGTGTGTGTATGTGTGTGTGTGTGCATGTGTGTTTTTATCTGGGATTTCTTATTGTTATGATAGGACTATTGGCTTTTCACCTCTCTCTACATTCTAACCAAAGGCAGTAACCTCATCTCTGCAATATTTCTATTTTTTCTCTTCCATTTTATTATCAAGCTCCATCAGTTTGGTCTTCATCTCCATCTATTTTTTACAATTTCTTCCTTGAATTATTATATGTCTTCTTTGAATTTTTAAGAACTCATTTTTTGTAATTTTTTAAATATTGAAAATTATTTTTTAAACTAATCTGCTTTTTCTTAGGTTTTTCTTCTTATAATGTATGTCATTTATCCCCTTTTTAGAAATGTATCTCAAACTGGTCTATTTATTCTCATAGCTTATCTTCAAATAAGTTCAACACCTTAAGAATATTGTGGGAAAAGACAGAATGACATGAAGCATTTTAGAATCTTTATTAGAGAATATTGTCTTAATCACTATTTTACAAAACCTGTTTTCTTGTTTTGTTTTGTTTTATTCTGGTCTATAGACATGTCTCTGCAGTTTTTTCTGTTTAAGAAATTTTGGATGTACCTCAATCTACAAGCTCTCTAGATTTTTATCTGGAAATATTCCATCTTTACTTTCCTCCTCCATCCTACATTTTCTCTTAACTAAGACCTAGATCTCAGATATAAGAAACAATTTTCCATCAGATTTTCTCTTTTACTTTAGATCTCTGTTACAATCTCTGGTTGCCCATCCATCTCTCTGGTTCACATCACTTTAATCAAATAATAACTGGATAGCCTTTTGTTAGAGTAGAAGACTAGGAGGCAGGGCTGAGACCAGATGCAGGAGTTTGAAGATTGGGTGCAGGTGTTAAAGTAAATAACCCTCAAGCAGAAGCTAACTAAAGGGACTCATAACTGCAGGTAAGAACCAGCTCCAACTGGCTTGTCAGATACCTCTATGACTTTACATGAACTTTGTCTAATTACAATACCATTTATAATGTAGTTTTACAATTTTTTCACCCTTGAAATCATCATGACAGTTCTGAGAAAACCATATTAAATATGAAAATGGGAGGAAACACAATTCTAGGAATTACTACTCAAATTCTTAGTAGAAGCCAATCCCTTAGCCTTAAATATTCCTCTCTTCAATTAGTAAGACTTCAAAAGGCCAAAAGCCACTTCCACTTGGGGCAGCTGCTCTTTTTTGAGCCTTCCTGCTCTCCTCCATGAGAGGGTAATTTGCTTTCAATAAAAAGCTGTGACTTCATTGGCCTAGAGAAAGAATTTATGAAGAAGACCCCAAAGGCAATCACAGCAACAACCAAAATAAATAAATGGGACCTGATCAAATTAAAAAGCTTCTTCACAGCCAAAGAAACTGTCACAAGAGCAAACAGACAACCTACAGAATGGGAGAAAATTTTTGCATG
>CAUYSK010004214.1:0-40938 GCA_963575035.1 Avahi laniger | reverse complement strand
GTGTGCACTGTCTGGGGAATGGACACGCTTGAAGCTCTGACTCGAGTAGGGCAAAGGCAATATATATAACCTAAACATTTGTATCCCCGTAATATGCTGAAATAAAATAATAAATAAAATAAAACAAAATAAGATTTTTTCAGTGAACATATAGTGAGCATTTTGTTCTACATGAGATATTCTTCCCAAATATGGTTTTAATAACAACATAATATTACTTTGTATGTCTATGTGATAATTTTTATAACTATTTATTATTAATTGTCATGTAAATTGCTTCGATATTTTTTATCACTGAATAATGTTATGAATATTTTGTGAAATCGTCTTTGAAAATGTGGCTGATTATATTCTTAGGCTAGAATCTTAGTAATGAAGTTAACTTTTTAAAGGTATAAATATTTTTAAGTTTCTTGCTAGATATTTCCAATGATTTCCTGGGGAGTCTATTGATCTTCACATCTCATCATCAGTTGAGTATGCTCAACTCACCACAATATTTATAATTTAATTTAAAATACATTTGCTAATTAGATTACTTTCTAATCACAAGTTTTGAGTTTTCTGCACTCATGGTCTCTAAATTCACTCCACATCTTCTTGTTTAAAACTGCTCCAATCAGGTTTTTTCCAGGATGACTTCACCAGAAATGCTTTTGTGATGACCACTTATGGTCTTCATATTGTTAAATCCAATGGCCAATTCTCACCGTTTAATTTACATGACTATCAATAACATCTGAAACAGTTAATCATTCTTACCTCCTTATACGACTTTTGTTACTTGCCTTAGAGGCTGTCACACTGTCCTGGTTTTCTACCTCACTGACTACACCTTTGCAACCTCTTTCTCAGGTTCCTTGTCTTCACCTCACCTCCTAATGTTGAGGTAGCTTAGGGAGGGGGATTGGATTTATTTCTTCCTTATCAATACTCACTCCTTCAGTGATCTCGTCCAATTTAATCTCATTCCTTCATATGCTTTGCTGTAATTTTACAACTTCAAAATTTATGTGCCATCTCACACCTCCCTCCTAATTTTTAGATATTTATGACCAAGACTTAATTGATATATCTTTTTGGATGCTAAGAAACATCTCAGACTTACCATGTCCAAAATTAAACTCTTGATCTTCCACCAAAAGCTTCTCTACTTGTATTCCTCTCTACCTCAATTTCTAGCAGCTCCATCACTCCAGTTGCTTAAGCCAAAAACCTTAGATATTCTTTTCCCTTTCACTCACATTCTACATTAGCAAATCCTGTCTATTCTTTCTTTAAAATATATTTAAAATTCAAACCTAAGTCAGAGCATGCCATTCCTCTGCTCCAACCTCTTCGCTGGCTCCCACTACTCAGAATAAAAACTAAAGTACTTAACAAATGGCTTAACCAAGTTCTATATTATGTGCTCTGGGGCCACATTGACTTCATGGCCTGTTATTTTTCCTTGATTCACTCCCCTCCAGTCACATTGCCTTTCTTGCTGTTCTTGGAATATGGCAGGTGTCCTACTCAGAGCCTTTGCCTTGCTGACTCTTTGCATATAGTGTTCTTTCTCCAGTTTTCTTCATGTCTTATTTTTCTCTCTTACTTCTTTAATGCATTGCCTCAAATGTCACTGACTCAGTGTGGTGAGGACCACACTCTTTGAAAATGTACATTGAATTGCTCCTCATTCCTACACTCCTTTTTTCTATGCTTTGCTTTTTACCACTACATTTTTACCACCTGACGTATATTTTAGTGATTTACATTTTTTCCTTTCTCCCTCCTTGCCTAACAACAATAATGCAAGTCATTTATTTTACTGCTATAACTCCTGTGCCGAGTAGTACCTAGCACATCAGATGCATGAATGAGAGAAGGAATACTCAGTGAATACTTGTTTAATGCTGTCATGATAGAAGGATCTGCAGAGCAATAATTCAAATGTTGTTCCAAAAATAATTTACCACTGGAAAGAATCATTTCGAGACTCTAACTTGAAATCAATACACAACATAAGCAGTATATAAACATGATCAATCTATTAAGAAAGCATGAAGTTTCAAATATAGGTTTTCCAACCCCTGAAAGCATCACAGATTTTTTTCTTTTATGATACAGTTTTATAGTATTAGAAAAACTGCATGCATTAATGTGTGTGCTAAATCTTTTTTTTTTGTATTTTATACAAATAGGTTAAATATTTCATAACCATTTTAATGGGTTGAATAGTATCCCACAAAAGTTCATGTCAGCCTGGAACCTTACAATATGACCTATTTGGAAACAGGGTCTTTGCAGGTATAATTAGTTAAGGATTGAGATGAACTCATACTGGCTTATATAATAGTAGACCCTAAATCAAACGACTACTGTCCTTATAAGAGGAGAAGAAAACAAAGACATATACACAGGAAGAAGAATATCATGTGAAAATGAAGGCAGAGAGTAGAGTTATGCTGCCACACACCAGGGAACGCCTGGGGTCACCAGAAGATGGACGAGGCAAGAAAGAATTTTCACCTAGAGCCTTTGGAAGGAGCGTTGCCCTACTGACATCCTAATTTTGGACTTCTAGCCTCCAGAACTGTGAGAGAATAAATTTCTGTTGTTTTTAGCCACCACATTTGTGGTTATTTGTTATAGTAGCCGTGGGAAATAAACACAACCACTAATAACCATTTTTCAAATGTTCCACAGTCATAAAAGTGCAGGAAGAGTGAAGGCATGGCTTGTCCCAAATTGCAAAGTGATTCAGTCAGGATATTGATATCATGTTAAGAAGTCTTTATTTCTGGTTCAAGGTGCTACCACAAATTTATTTCATCTTTCTAACTTTAATATCAGGATAAAAGAAGAAAATGTTATATAGTGCTAAAAAGATCTGAATACATTTTTAAGAAAGTCCCCTCAATAGAAAAAAAAGTAAAGAAATATTGAGAATATATAAAATTTTACCAACTTATATAAGCAGGCTGCTTGTTGTTGTATTTCATAATTTGAAGATTTTACTTTCCATTGCAAAAAGAGCTGCAAGTGAATTGGAAGCTATGTCATAATATGTGCATTAACCCTTTACATTAAGTTCACAGAGTGAAACTTACTCATAGATCACTCAGGATAATCTATCAAGTGGCCTCATTGATAGAATTCATATTATATAACACTTTAGAATTAATACCCATATGACAAATAGCAAATGAAAAGAATAATATAAAGACAGTCTTGTCTTTGAGTTTTATATCTAATAATCTTAGAAATCATCAAGCCTATTTTCAAATTTCTCAACATTCTAAATGACGTAGAATACATTTTCAAATAAAATCTTATGTAAATAGAATTTATCAATTGATAAAATATCAAACTCTTCTATGTAAAGAGGGGTTAGTGGCCTATAGCCTATTTTTTTTTTAACAAATTGGAAAGGAGATTGCATCAATTATCAAAGTGGGACAAGTAGTAGAGGCCAAGCTAATGAGAACCTTAAGGATTCTGACCTACTGCTCAGAAATTTAGAAATTGTAGTGACTGTGAAAGGCCACTATAATTTACAACCCTGTCTGCTACCTCATGAGTTTTATAACGTCTTTTCCTGAAATGTGTCACCATTATATCTACTGTACCCAATATCATTAAGAGTTATTGATATTTCTATTTTCATTTACAGATGGCATGCTTGCTTACATAGAAAATCCTTAACAATTTATAAAACAACTATCAGAATGAATAAGTAAATCAACTAAAGTCACTTTAGTTTGTAAAATAATTTACAAAACCAGTTGTATTTTTATATACCAGCAATAAACAATTGAAATAAAAAAGAGTTATTGATATTTACCAAGAATTACCCCAAATCCATTAATCTACTATTTTGATGCATTTTGATGGAATATATTTTTTAGCCCAGTTACTAGCAACTCACTGATAATTTCTGCAATCCCAAGCTTATGGTAACCGATTTCTCCTCTCAACTCACATAGTACCTTATCTAAACTTGTACTATTATAATCTCATTATTTTCCATTGCTTATGTGCATCTTTTTTGCCTTCCTAAAGACATTTTGAGTTCAGAGCCTATGATTCATCTGTCACTTAAGGAAATCATCTAATAAAATGTTATGAAAGTCATGGAGAAGCTACAGAACCAACATTCAGTGAATGAATAAACTTGGATCTAGTTTGGATGTCCTGTCCTACTTTTACCTTATAGCAGTTCTTTGAAATATTTAAGGTGTTTATGCTATTCACATGCCTACCTAGTGGAATGAAATAAACATGATCATATACAGATCACTTTGTCTTACCACTTGACACACAATGTCTGGTAGAGTCTGCTGATGATGGTTATGAACATTGTGTGCCCTCAATAAATATTTGTTGAATGAACATTTGTAATAGGTTTGCATCTCAAGCCGAAGAACAATTTGATGTTTCCAATGATTTATAGACTTTTACTTTGACTAGTTCCTGAAATTATCTTGACATTGTGCTTTTTTCTTTGAACCTTCTTGCTTCCTTGATGTTCTTCCCCTACCAATCTTTTCTCCACACTGATGGCAGATAAATCTTCTTGAAATACTGTTTTGAGGCTGTTACTTGCCTGTTCTGTGTCCTTCAATAACTTCCAACTAATGTCAGCTCAAAGTCATAACTCCTTGCCTTGGCACTAGAAACTGTCTACGGTCTGGCCACAGCACAAAATTCTAGTCTTAGCTTCAAATATTTTCCTAAATATTTAGTGTATAGTAGTTAACATGAGCTTTTGTATGAGACGGATCTGCATTTTAACGCTAAGTCTTTCGTTTCCTAAAGGAGTGACCTTGTAGAATTCATTTGCCATTGTGATCCTCAGTTTTTTTTCATCTTGAAAATAGAAATAATGACCACATGGACTTTCATTCCTTCCTTCAACAAATACCTATTGAATACCTACTATATGCTAGACACTTCTCTAGGTACCGGGATAAATCAGTAGACAAAGTAGACAAAATTATCGTGGAGCTTGCATGCTAGTGAAGGAGACAGACAATAAATACATTACATAAATAATTAACCTATAAGTATGTCAGAAAGCAAAAAGTGCTATGAAAAAAATTAACTGGGTAAGGGGTAGTAGGAATTGGGGAAGAGTTGTGGTGAAGGGGAAGGATGGAAATCAGTCTTGGCACAAATGAGATATTCTTCCTGCCTGGCTTTCCAGAAGTAATAGCTAGCAGAAGAATTCAGATTTTAGAGATAAAGACAGATTCAAACTTCCTATTATTTATTCTGTCAGTAGGTCCTAGGGAATTGGAGTTATGTTTAAGGAAAAGAAGTTGGTTTTGACAGCTTGGTCTTCCTGTGTCTTTGTGATGTAAAATAGTCTAGATAAACGAAATGTGAATTTTTTTTTTAAATTAAGTGATGAGTGAGAAATTTTGGAATTCTTGGTTAGTATATTATAAAGGTATCATCATAAGAAATAATGAAGATTATTTTATACCCATTCCCTGATATGCATATGATTGTCTTTGTTGTTTCTTTTATGTTTGTGTGTGCGTAAATATACAAATCAGGTAGGAAAAAATTAAAAAGAATTTTAGACAAGTTTTTATTTTGAATCTTAAATCAAGCAACATACATGTTCATGGCATTATTGTTTTAAACCCTTATTATTATCCTGTCCTTTATATTTGGTTAAAACCCAAATTTTTAGGGTGCCTTCAAGTCTGTGGCCATCGATTCCTAACAATGGATACATATCAGACTTACCTGCAGGAATAGAAAAAAAAATGATTTTTCTCTGACACCACTCCTTTCTCCTCCTTTTATGATATAACTGGCCTCTAGTGGGGCCCATGCATTGGTGCTTTGTCAAATTTCTCACTTGATTCTAGTGTGCAACTTGGCCTGAGAACTATTGGTTTAGATGACATGGCCCCACCTCTCTCTCTAATATCATTTCCTACCATTCTCTTCATCATCCACCTTTCCCTGCACTCAGGCCTTCTTTCCATTTGCCAAAATTGCAAGTTATGCCCATTCAGGGAGTTTACATTTCCTACTCTAACTACTCAAAATATTTTCGCTTAATTCATTCATTTAACACTTCAGCAAATATTTATTGATCACCTACTTTCCCTATTGTGGAAGAAACTGAAAAAAACATTAACAAATTTCTCTTAGCTTTGCTGCCTCCTTTATAGCATTAAAGGATTCAGTGGAGAAATGTTGGTTAAAAGGAACAAAGTTTCGGTTATGCAAGATGAGTAACTTCTGGAGATTTAAAGTATAGCATGGTGGCTATAGTTAATAATACTTTATTATATGATTGCAGTTTGCTAAAGGAGTAGATCTTAAATGTTCTCACCACCTCACACACACACACACAAAGGTAACTGTGAGGTGATGGATATGTTAATTAGCTTAATTATTATAATCATTTCACAATGTATACCTATATAAAACATCAAATGGTACAGTTTAAGTACATGAAATTTTTTTTTTTGAGACAGAGTCTTGCTCTATTGCCCCTGGTAGAGTGCAGTGGTGTCATCATAGCTCACTGCAACCTCAAACTCCTGGGTTTAAGCAATCCTCCTGCCTCAGCCTCCCCTGTAGCTGGGACTACAGGCATGTGGCATGACATCTGGCTAATTTTTCTATTTTTATTAGAGACGGTGGGGGCTGGGGGGGATCTCACTTTTGCTCAAGCTGGTCTCCTGAGCTCAAGCAATCCTTATTGTTCCACCTCAGCCTCCCAGAGTGCTAGGATTACAAGCGTGAGCCACCGCGCCCAGCCAATATATGCAATTTTTATTTGTTAATTACACTTAAATAAAGCTGTGGAGAAAAAGGAAAAATACATAAATAAATATCACATCCCAACACACATTCATTTCCTGACTATAACAGCTGAAATAGCCACTTCCAAATTATTCTCTATCATTTTATCTTGTTTTAATTTCTTTATAGCCCTTATTATATATTTTGATTTGGTCTTAGGAGTTTATGTGTTATTGTGTTTAACACTTTTAGAACATATGTTCTAAAAAAGTAAAAATTTTGTATGTTTCATTAAACATTTCATTCTCAGTGCTAGATTAGTATTGGTTGGAACAGAATAAGTACTCAATAATTAATCAATCAATTAATCAATCAATTGTATACTGTAACTAAATGTGTTCTATATAGTTCCTAAACTGATTCTTATTTACCTTGAAGCTATTGAAGTTTAAGGTTTAGTCTCTTATGATCATGAAGCATCTTTAATTGTAATCTTTGTAAAGAAGTCCTTTAAAATTTATAAATTTCAAGCCTCATAAAATCTGGATGTCTCTTTTTCCTAAACTAAATATTCTTCCAAGACAATAAGGTATTAATTTATCAGAATAACATTTATATTACTTTAATTAAACTACTAAAACAATTTTGCTCTTAAGAACAGTCTGTGTTGTGATTCTGGGTTGAGTGAACAAATCATTTGGAACCAATAATAAATGTTTGAGGTAATAGCTCATTTTGGAAAACAAAAGATGTTCATTTAGCTTTTCCTGCAGAACAGGTTTTTTGGTCAATCTGTTGTGTTGTATTATTTACAATAAGTAACATAGTAAATATATTTAATTCTATACTATTAAGTGATTAATTCCTGCCAAGCATTTGATATTTCAGAAAATTTGCATATTTTTCTAACATTTTTGGCAAAATACCCTGGAAATATATGAATTGACAATCTTCAATTCTTGATTGAAAGAAGTCTGAAAGTAGAGTTTTAAAAGAATTATTGATATCAATGGGCATTTAAAATAAATTTAAGCTTAGTTAGGATAAATGATTGAAATAATTCCATCTAAAGAATTTTTTAAGGGTATGAGTCCTGCCTCCTCTTACAATAGAAGGTATGTTAGCCTTAACTAAACTAATAAATGACTTACCTTTAAGTTCTTTTAGAAATTGCTTTTGTTAATATAAGGGAATAGTTTTCTTTGAGAAAGCAATGAAAGCAACGATTGTACTTGAAATAAAATTAAGGCCCTCCATAATTTGATTTAAATAAATCTTTTTTCCCCCATCCATTGTTTCTCCAGAGAAAGGGTGCTACTGTTATTCAAAGCATGTATTATTCTTTTCTGACTGTAGATTAGTTCATACTATTTTATATGTTTAAAATTACCTTGCTACCCAAAGTGTGGTCTTTCAACCAACAGCAGCATCATTACCTGGCAGCATTTTAGAGAAATACAAAATCTCAGGTCCCACCCAAACAGATTGAATTAGAATCTGTACATTAACAAGATCCCCAGGTCATCCAAGTGCCCATTCAAATTTTAGAGGTAAGTTCCAAACTACTCTCCCCATTGATTTTTCAATTTTTAAAATTCTAACTTTTTTTCAAGACCATACTCAAACCCACTACCTATTGAAGTCTTCCTTTAATACTCTAGAGAAATATGATGTCAATCCTGGAAATTACTGAATTTTTAAATAGTGCCTTAAATTACTGCTATTTGTGGACTAGCTTGCTCTTGAGGGTGATATTTGTGTCTCAATCTTCCCCTCAATCATCCCCTAACAAAATACATTTAATAGATATTCCAAAAATGTTGTTTCAATAATTATTAATATAATCATGCTCCCCAGAACATTGCAACGACACGCTGAATTTAATGCAAACTAAATTTCTCAGAGGTAAGAAGGTAGATTATTATCTATATGCTTTCTAAGCTACTGTTCAGTTGCTGAGATTGCTGGTTCTCAGAGTCAGAAACATTACATCTTCTTCCTCCTTGACTAAGCTAGTAGCAAAGGAAGAGAAAGCTGAAGAGGTTCCTTACATTGTCATTATGTCTGAGACCCTATAGAGTTATGTTTGAATCCTCATCTCTGCTTGCATTCAGGCGGGTATGAATCCTTACTTTGCCTCCTTGCTCTGTGTGATCTTTTGTAAGTATCTCAGCTTGCTGTGTCTTAGTTTCCTCATCTCTTAAGTAGAAATAATAACAACACAATGATAATGCCACCTACTTCAAAATGTTATTATTCGAATTAAATTATGTTATAGCTGCAAAACATTTTGTGTAGTTTTTAGTAGTATATAATGAAGACTGAATTGGCTATTAGTACTATTTCATTATTTTAAATCTAGGTTACTTTTAGTGTAGCTATCCGAGAAAAGCTCATACATGATCTCTTGAAATAAATTATTTAATTTGTATTTACTTTTAATGAATTACCCAAAATCAATGGTTTTGAACTTTAAGGATGTGTTTCATAAATCTTGTTAGTGATTCAGCTAGCCACACTTATTTAAATAATATGCTAGGTTGCCGAGGGACAGAGAATCAAAAATTAATGTGGTAATAAAGACGTCCTTGCTTTTGAACAGATCAATATCTGCAAGTGAACAAGAATCACTTACAGCTTAATATCCAGGAACGAATTAAAAATAGATTCACTGATGCTAGATGGAGTTAGGGATCTGAGATTATGGTTTCTGGCAAACTTAGTGACCTGAATACATATTCCTCTTCTACCATCCTCCCTTTCTGTAATGCTTGTCAACTTCAATCGATAGCAGTATGCCTGGATGCCTAAAAGGCCATTGAAGTGTTGAGCTCTTTATTTAGTAATAGCTTTGAAAATATAAATGCAAATCATAACTATTCTCTAATAGAATCTTCATATATATATGTCATATGCACAAGTAAAACATTTGTATCTATGATTCTAGACATTCTTCAATCTCATTAAAGATATAACGAAGCAGAAAAAAGTAGAGTAGAGCAATTTCAGCATTAAGTGAAGTTGATAGGCTTCTTGCAAAGAAACTGAAAGTATTAAAATGTTTAAATCTGATCAAAAGTCTGTGAAAAATCGTATGAAGAGTAGGTTATATTCTTCCCCAGATCCCAGATTATTTTTCACTAATTCAACTGATAGAGGCTCATGGAGCTCAATTTGTATGAGACATTGTATTATGTGCTGCGATACAAGAATAAGCCACAGAGTCCAGCAAATATGGAACATAAATTTTAGAAACAGAATTGCATGTTGAATTACGGTCGTGATACATATGATAGCATGTAAATGGATAATCTGATCTTGTCTGTGTTCAGACCCTAGGGCAAAGAGGAGTTGACAGCTCTTGAGAGACAGAGAGCATGCTAATACTGCTGGAGCATAGGCATAGTGGCATGGTCAAATCATTCCAGGCCATATTAAGGGTTTTGCTCTTAATTCTAAAGGCCATGAGATAGCACTGAAGGATTTTAGACAGAGAAGCCCTAAGGTCAGGTATGCACTTAAAAAGAATAACTAACAGCTATGTGAATAAATAGATTAGAAATTATGAAAAGGAAGGAAGATGTGTTAGGAAGTTATTGCAGTAGCTTGAAAGCAGACATAATGGGAGCCTGAACTAAGTTATTGGCAATAGAGACGGGAAATAGGAAGAGTAGATAGAATTGAAAAAGAGAGGTTTAGAAAGAGTAATAGGCATAACTTAGAGATGGCTGGAAATTGTTTGAGGGTGAGTGAGAGGGAGGTAATCAAGGTGACTCCAGGTTTACTTCTTAAGCTCTTACTTTGCTAAGGAAATGATTTTAGTCTTGGATATGTTGCACTTGATGTTCCTTTTAGGGATTCATCTAAGAGTGTCAAGTAGGCAAGCTGGATACATGTTTTCAAGTCTTAGAGAATTAATTGGCAAATTTAGGAGTTGAAAACTATCATTTTAAGGCAAATGAATGCAAAAACTTCTGTACTCTTCATGTAAACCTAGGAAACTTGCCACCTCACTTTTCTTGAAATGTAAGTACAAAATAGAAGTAGACTTCCAAAGTACTTGGAGTCATGCAGTGGTTTGCAAGCTTTGTTTCTCAGAGCCCTAGGGTATCACGAAGGTGGCTCAGAACACTTAGTATATTGAAGAGCTAACTGGGAATAGCAGGCCAGGCCCTTAACTTCCTTTTCAACTAAAGAAGCTTTGTTTTTAAATAGGTAACAATTTAAAATAATATTTTATTTTTAAATAGATTCATTTTTAAAATTCATTGAACCAGAGTATCTCCTTTTAGCTTTTAGATATTTATCTAGGTGCATGGAATACAGACCAGTGGTTCATATCCAATAGTCCTCTCCCTGAGATGGAATAGCCTGATATAGTTTTTTTCTTGCTAGTTACTTTTTATCTAGTCTTATTATTAATTTACTATTAATATATATTTTATCACATCATACTGTAATATCATTTGTAGAATTAGTGAGTAGTCTTGTCCTTCTTGCTATGAAGGGCAAATATTTCTGACACACAGAATGCCCCTCTACAACAGGAACTGAAAAGGTATGATTTCAGCTTTCTGATGCTTTTTCAAACTGACACTCAATTCTAACAAATGTGTGCTGAAAAAAATTAACATTTTTTCTCTCATATTTCACTACAATCCACAAGAACAAAGTTCCAACATGTATCATTTTAGGCAAGTGAAACATTAGGAATCAAAGTGACAGGCTCAGAGAGAAGTTATACTGTGGAATAAAACTTTATGATCCATTTGGAAGGATGAAAACGTACTTGGCTCATCTTAGTAAGTAAATATCACTAAATTTATTTAAATATTGATCTGTTTTCTGTGGAAGGATGAAATGAATTTCAAAATGTAGAGGTAATAAATGTATGCAAAGCATTTTCTACTGTAATACAAATACTGTGCTCTGTCACTTTATAAATTCGTGAATAGTGTGCTGATAACTGCAAGTTCTGTTGTAAATTCTAATAGTCATCTATCACCAAGTTTGTATGTTGAAGTCAGTGTACCTAAAGAAAAATAGTGACAGGGACAGATTAGTTTCTGCATAGCATCTGTTAGGGTATATAGCTACCTCATTTTATAGGTGAGCAGTTTACCTATCTTTAGCAGGTAATATAGTGCCTATTCTATATCCATTCTCTATTTCTTTTAACAAGTAGCATGAGGAAACTGTAACTTATAACTTGACTTTTGGAGATATGTTGAATGACCTTTACCAAACATAATGTTTCATTTTTATTTTTCAGAAAGACTTGTAGATTATCAAATAAATATAGTTTTATATAAAACAATCCCAGATGTCAGTAGTCTGGGAACAAAATATTCAATAAGAAGTTTTGGTATTTTCTGTACTAGGGTGCTGAGAATAGTTAAGTTATTAGGTATATTTAAGGGACTAAGAATTTTTTTTAGCATTTGAAGGGAAAAAGCAAGACTGTATTTTTTTAATTGATTGAAAAGAGAACTATTCCTCTCTGAAATTAAATTAGACAATAAGAAAAATTGTATAAAGTTCATTTGTCAGAAACATAAAAAACAATCTTGAAATGAGTCTATTCTCTTTATAAACTAATTCTTTTTTACATAAAGAGTGAAATTTGGTATCAACACTGAGTAGTGAAATTTACTGTAGTTTCTTTAATTTTTACTGAATTTTCCTTTTTGAGTAAATTCAAATGTTATTGTAATTTTTACAAATTCTGGGCTGATATAGAATTTCCAAAGAAATCTGATGCATGCTTAGAAAAATATAATTACTTATGGTATTAAAGTGTTATCATCTGTAAATTGTTTTATTCTTTTAAAAAAGATGTTTCAGTAATTTCTATCTAAAAGTGAAGATAAATTTAATCTTTTAACATTGATATTTATTTATAAACTGTTTAAGTATTAGAAACTGCAGCTTAGATTATGCATTTAAAATAACGTAATTTAATTCCCTTTCTCCTCCTTTCTTCCTCTAATTTTTGAGTTGATTGGGGTTATCTGGTAAAGTCAGTCTGTAACATACATTGAAGTGGTAAATGGGTAGTTTTATGTTCCCAGTAATGAAAAATTTAAGCTTTAAACATTCTCTCAAACCCTGATTTCCAAATATGACAAACTGAAATGAGATTTCATTTGCATAATAAATTAGTAAGAGAGTTTGAGTGTGATTTATTTCATTGCAACCCTTTATGTCCTTGGCATTCTATTTTCATTACATAGACATGCCGTTTAACATGTGGCAGTTTGTATTGGCCTAAATGGAAGGAACATATTTCACTCTGTGCCCTTTGTATTGTGCCATCCTGGCATTTTCAAGAAAGGTGTCACATACCTTGTTCCTTTTAGAGAAAATATTATGCTTCTTCCAAAAGAAAAGAAAGATAATGTGAGAATAAGGCAGGTACATGTTTAGTGGTATCATAGACTGCAATAAATTTCACCGGTTAGCTCAAGGAAATATCTATCATATTTGATTATGCCATCTTTAATTTTAACTTTTTTATGATAAAATGTCTCTTATAGGAAATCCATTGAATGCTAATTTTTGATTTGAGAAGCTATAACTTTAAAAGTTTAATGAAATACATAATTTTTAAACTGTATTGTAGTCAAGGACATTTTTCAGTGGTGGAATGCTTTCTTTGCATTCTTATGTCTTAGGATTTATTTTGAAATTGAATTGAAAATAAATTATAGGTTGAGTTTATTGTAATGTTAAATTATCTTTGTGACTGACTATTTAGATCCTTGGCAATAGTTAACAAGTGTGATACAATCATTATGTGTGCAGTCTTGTGCTGGATATTTGGAAATGTATTTGGAGGCTATATAATAAAGAGTACTACACTACCTCCAGAAGACTTTGTTATACTACAGGCACCCAGAGAAATTAATATTCAAATATATTCCAACAATGAAATTTAGAGAAACAAGATCTTCTCTTATCTTTAACATTACTTAAATCTTATTATTTAAACCACATAAATTATGACTTTTTGATTTTCATGAGTTACATCACCATCTTTTAAGCCAAATGGTGAGTTGCCCATCGTTCAGTTGTTTTTCTTTAACAGTTTTATTGAAGTATAATTTATAAACAGCAATATTCACCAATTTTATATGTGCATTATAATTGGTTTTGGTAAATGTGTACAGTTGTGTGACAAACATGATCTTCTGCCCTCACCCCTGTCCCTAGAAATACTGGTATGCTTTTTGTAACTATAGTTTATTGTATTACATGTTACTGATGCTTGTGTTTACTATTTTGGTTTTTTTCTTCTCTCTTTGTTTCATTTTAAATAGTCTTCATCACTATCAGGCTCAGTGATTTTATCTTCTGCAGTATCAAATCTGCTGTTAATTCCATCCAGTTCATTGTCCATTTCTATTGTTTTTTAAGTTCTACAAGGATTTCTGTAATAAAATATATATAATGTTCAAATGACTGTTCAAGATCAAATCCTGTCACTGATGTTTTAACTTGAGGAAGTTACTTAGCTATTCAGTACCTTGGGGCCTTTTATCTGAAAATTGGGAAAACAATTGGATCTACCTGGTAGGATTAAATGCAATAATTTATATAACATTTGGAAGTAAAAAGTAAATTCCCAATGAGTACTCACTATTATTTTTATTATTGCTTAATATTCATGCCTTATTAAATGCCCATTATTAGATAGCTAAATATATGCCCATTATTTGTAATTCTCGGATAAGAGCATCACTTTCTTACGAAAAGGCCCCTCACATCCCATATAACATCTCTTCCCACCAAAGGAAGTTCAAATGTCAATTTTTCTTGAAGTCCTTTTGGCTGTATCCTGCCCAGGCTCCTCTCCTCAGCCCAATATATGCAACATACCTTTTCTGTGGTTAGTTGAGTTGAGTGAAGAATTTCTTTCCTGTTCACTTGGTATTCCTCTTTTGCATCAATTTTTACATTAAACTTTGATAATGTATGTATGGATTCCTTTTCATTGGGCTGTGAGCTCCTGGAGAGAGTAAGTTTTCATTGCATTTGTTCTCTTTTTAGCATCAACTTTAGTACATGGCATAATAGTTATTTAATATTGAAGGGCAATACACAAAAAATTAAACAAATTCTAGAAAAAACAATTACTTTTGCTTGCACCATTTTTATATTAGCAGTTTTACTGGACTGTACCAGTGTAACACATTAATAGGCTTCCTTCTTACCTATGTTAGCCAACTATAGAATGGGAAGAGTTTACCCCAAACATGTTTTAATGACATCACATGAAAACATGTCCTGACTGAACATCTCTCAGAAGATTTCCAGGCCTATTTGCCTGATGCATTTTCCTGTTTCATTATTTATTAAAATGTTGTTCAGTAAGAAGCTGAATTTGGTGACGGTTTGCAATGTTGTAAAACACAACATTGGAAATCTTTGGCTGTATTAGTTTCCTTGGTCTAAGTTGTGATGTGATCTCAGTACAGTTGTTCGGATCAGAGCACTTTTAAACTTTTATGGTGGTTTTGAAACTGAATCTTGGCCTGATTTATAAGCATTATCTACAATCAAGGTGAAATCGCTTGATGGTATTACCAGTGATGAGGGACAGAAACACTGGGAAGGAGACATTTTAATTCTGGCAGTAAAAAGACAACGATTCTCTGTGACTTTGCCTCCTTTCCAAATCATTACCTTTTTATGCTTCATGTAGTAAAGAGATGGCTTCAAAAGATCAAATGCTACATGCATTAACATGGAGATGGTTTAATTAGGGAGAATCACACTTAGAAAATGTAACACTTTCTTTTTGATTTTGGACTTCCAAATCAGAGGAAAAACATATCATACTCAAAAATATATATTGCTTATTTTTTAAAAAGAAAGATTGGCACTCGTCCAATTGAGATGACCCAGTGTAAGTTAGATATCATAACAGCACTCAGTAAGTACTAGGATTACAACTGTGTATTTGGTCACATAACAAATATCAACGATATAAATACTGGGATTTGGTAGTCATACATTTGAAAATCACTGACCTGGAGACATGCTTTTGGCAGCAGTTTCCCAATTTGAATTTATGGACATTTACAATTGTAAAATTGCTTTGGGCATTTAATTTTTAATCCCCTGCTCTTGAATCCTTTTGGCCCAAGTTTATCCCAATGACTGTGACTAGATTTTCATGTCACAGTGGGAGATTCTGTTTTGTATTAGTATTTTAACAAGCAAAACACTCTCTCTTTGTGGAAAGCCTCTGAAAGAGCTCAGAATGCCCAAGGAACTCAGCCATACTGGGTGTAGCAAAGTGGATGAAGGAGAGAATCATAAGACAGAATTATGAAAAGCTGGGCAAAAGGAAGCTCATGCAGGGTTTCTAGGTCCTGGTAAGACCTTGGATTTCATCTGAAGTACAGTGGGAAGCCACTGAAGAATATTAACAATCAAAGAAGGGAATGAGAGGAAATGGCATAATCAGATATGTATTTTAAAATTCTCATTCTGGACATTGTTTGGCAATTAGTTTGGCAGGAAACAAGAGGAGAAGCATGAGGACCAATAAGTAGGTTATCACAGTAGCCCAAGGGAAGAAAGGAAGGTGCTTTGAACTTATAAGGAGGAGGGGGAGTGAAATGCATGGAGTTGAGGTCTGTTTATACACACAATGAACATGTCTTGGTGATAGAGTGGATGTGAAGGATGAAGCAGTAGGAAGAATCAGGATGAAAGCCAGATCTCTGGCCTACGCAAATGCATAAATGCTTATGTCATTTAAATAAAATTGGGCAAGCTTTTGGGAAGAAGAATTGACTGAGAGTAAAAGGAGTTAAGGCTCTTGAGGAACTAGAGTTCAGTGTTGGCTCATAATCCATATCTGTGGAGCTGTTAGATACATGGTTGAAAAATTAGTCTGGGTTTAAGAGAGAGGACCTTTACTGTCTCTACCTTGGAAATAAGGCAAATAATAAGCAAGAAGAAGGTACCTATCTGCGCACAAAGGGGATACATATTATTAGACACAGTCTTTGTGTTGACTGATCTCACATTTTAATTGGAGAGATTATAAACACATGCTTAAATGGTCCCATAGTAAAGCCCAGTCTTGTGTTTATTGTAAGGAATTTGTGCACGTTAAGTCATGCCAGAGCATGACGCTAGGGATTTATATTAGTGTAAGGAATCTTTGGAGGAATTATGGTATAAAGTTAGACTTGGCCTTGTAGATAATAATAGGAATATAATTTATTCATTAACTTTCTGGGCATGGTACTAGATAGGATGGTAACTCACCCTGAGTTGGGAGATAATTGCCTTCAAGCCAGGGGAAATATATTCTTTGCAGAAAAGGATGTTATGAGATCATTCATTTAGTTTTCTGACCAACCCTATTGCATCATTTGTAAGAGTATTAAATTAAAAGTATTGGTCAAATAAAAATAGTTATAACATTAAGAGGCCTAAGACAATTCCTATAGTTAGCATTAAGCTCTTTAAGGAAATGAGGGAGAAGAGTACCATGGATCAGAATTTTAAAAAACTTTAAAAAATAATGTTATTTTCATGGACGAATCATAATTTTATACATTTATGGGATACAGTTTGATGTTTTGATATACACACACACACAAATATAGAATCATTAAATCAAGCTAAGTAGTAGACCCATCACCTCTTTTACCTATCATTTTTATGATGAAACATTTAAAATTTATTCTCTTAGTTATCGTGAAATATACAATGCATTATCATTGACCATAGTCACCCTGATGTGCAATAAATCTTAAAACTTATTCCTCTATCTGCAACTTTGTATGCTTTGTTCAATAACTTCCCGTTCCCTACCCCTCCCCCTGCCACCTGCCCAGTCCCTGGTAACTACTGTTCAGCTCTCTACTCCAATGAGTTAAACGTTTCTAGATTCCACATACAAGTGAGATCATGCCGTATTTGTCGTTCTGTGCCTGGCTTATTTCACTCAATATAATGTCCTCCAGGTTGATCTACATTGTCAAAAATGACAGAATTTCCTTCTTTATAAAGGCTGAGTAGTATTATATTGTATATATATACCATATTTTCTTTATTCATTTATCCATTAATGGACACTTAGGTTGATTGCGGACCAAAAATTTAAAAATATGGCAATATTGAGGTAAATCGCTGACAGTTATGCCTAGGTAGCTGATGTCATGCGGTTGTGGGAAGCAAGGGCATTCATTGATGGGCCTCCTGAGTATGATGTGTCCAACTCTTGAGGAAAATTTTAAGAGCATGGTGAGGACCTAAAGTAAAAATTGCATATTTTTTTAAGTTTTTGAGTTATTTATTTATTGCAATTTTTTATTGAATTCAGGTGACTAGTTAAAATGAGAAGTATGGGTTTGCATAAATCAGGAAATATGTAAAGTCAAATAAGCAGTAAATGCCAGAAATGGTAGTAAAAGGAGAATCTCTCATCCCTTTGGAGTCACAATGTTGGATTTAAGTTGAGCCTTAAAAGTAGTATAATTTATGTCAAATTTCATTGACCTTGATCATGCTACGTGCTTGAAATAATAGATAGAAGAGCAATTAAGGAGTACAAATTAGAATTAATTGTTATAATATTTTGGCCAGGGCCTTCAGAATGCCTGAATCCTCTTCTAGTAACTTTCCCAGGAGATTTCTAAGGAATTAATGCATAATGATATGAAACAAAGTGAAGCAATGTTTTTTGCAGCTAGTTTTGTAACTGTTGAAAAATCTATTAACTGATGTTTTGACCTTAATAATCTAGAATCAAAGTATAGTGGTAGGTCTGCATTGTAAATGTCAACCTCTAAGTGTAAACCTGAGTCTCAAATCATAGCCCTCTATTGTTTGAAAAGGCCACATCCTTTAAGATTAGAAAGAAAGAGAGAGTGGAAAGTGTTTAGTTTTTGCCTGATTATTATTTATATTCCTCCCTCTAAAGCATTGATCATTAAATATATATGATCCAATTATTGTGATAAAAGCCAACCAACTTAATTTTTTTCTTTGGGATTAGTGTGCAAGGAAGCATGAGGCATGATGAAGTGAAGAGGAATTCTTTCTCTTTGAAGCATATTTATGTGTAGAATTTAGATATCTCAAAGATGTGGAAGGGTATTCTTGGCAAGATGGATTGTGTGAAGAAAGGTGTGTAAGTGTGGCAGAGCCCAGGGCAGTTTCAGGCAGAGAGTGACTATCAGAGAATTGTTTATTGAGCATTTGCTTTATCTATGCACACTACAAAATACTGCAACAATAAAATAGGTGCATTCCTTTTCTTGTCCTCAATATGTTTTAGGAATTTAGTTGCAAGTGCTAGGAAGTAAGAGATATTGATTAGAGTGATGTTTCAAGGCATGTTGATATGATCTCAAAATGCGTGGTATTTTGGACAAAGAAAAGTCTAGAGGTACGTAAATTTGTCAGAGGACAATGGCATTAGCTCCAATATGAGAAGGATGATGTTAACCTACAGAGATAAAACAACAAATGACCAACAATATATGAAAATATGCTCACTGACAGAACAACATATTAGATTTATCTTTCTTGATTCAGAGGAGGCATAACAGTACCATAATGACTAGCATTTACTGGAGGCTCTCTGTGAACAGTTCTATATAGCACAAGTATTATTTCATTGAATCTATATGTAGGTTGGTGCATTTTTGTTCCTGTTTGTCAGATATAAAAAGCTAAGAACTGTAGAAGTTAAATAACTTACTCAAGATTATACAATTGGTAAATGGTAGAGCTGGTATTCTGTGTAAGGCAGCTATCACTTAAGAAATGATGAAGAAGGGAAAAAAATGCAAGAAAGATGACAAGTTGTCACAGAAGAGCAACAAAGAAGATATATTTACTAACAGTGTGTTCTTTGTATCATAATTTGTATATAGAAGACTTTCCCAAACTTAATTATGTACATTACCAATGTTAGAATCCTTCATCTCTGTGGTATCAGATATATTTGTAATAAATTAATGAATAACTAATATGCACTTTCCGTTTCTTAGAATAACGTCTTTCCACAATGTAGAAATGAAAGTGAGTCATTGGAAGATGATAAATTTTAGAAATCCTTCTTACAAGGGAATTAAGCTCATTTAATCATATTTTAAAAATGTGTTTCAGAGTCTCATATAACATTCATTACATATTGCTGTAGTCTGTTACTTTGAAAATAAAACAAAAGTGTAGGTTTGAGAACATGATATGATAACCCAAAGCAGTGCTAGAAACAAGTCTAAATGAATAATCTAATGTGCACTTTCCTAGCCATACAGCTTACAAAGCAGAATTAAAAACTTTTTTCTGCAACTTTAAAATAGTTCAGACTAGTATTTTAGAAAATTGGAGCACAAATGATGATAGCTATTGTTTTGACATTTGATGAGCAGATTGAAACACACAATTGGCAATTAGCCTACAGCTTAAGTGCTCTGTAGGGAGGGGAAGACAACTGAAACTGGTGAATTGACTTCTCTTTGGGATGGGTGCCCAAGGATCTGACTAAATTTATGTGTGGTAACTTCCTAATCTCTGGGGACATATGTTCAACTGATCTTTGGGAAATAAAGAAAAGCAGGGCAGCTGTGTACAAAACCAGCCTCATAGTTTCACTCGGCAAAACCTACTCTAAAATACTCAACCAGAACAAACCATTGCATACATTTCATAGAAATTGAAGCCTAACTGGGAGAAGGATAGAATAATTCATTCATAATGTTGGAAATACTGTATAATTCATTCTAATAAACCATTGGCTGGTCAGGACTGGAGTGATGGGCTGAGTGGAAGGGCTGGGGGTGCAGGGGCCTGAAGATAACCTGAATGGACAGGTAGAGTGAGGGACCAAGAGTCCACAGGGTAAATCCAGGTCAGAAAGATTATGAGAGGTAAGGCTGCACTGGAGGAAATGAGCAAGATTCAGAGGAAAAAGGGTAAACCCTGTGCAGAGGTCTAAGTCAGGGAGGAGTAAACAGGCAGGGAGTGTACATAACATTTCTTCCTAAGGATTTGGGCCTTGATTCTTAAAAAGACTGAACTATCATTAAAGAAGTGTTTGTTCACTTCACAAGAAAAGCATAAATTTGGTGTAATTTATGCTATTGAGGGGCTTATAAACTAGTGATTATAGATGTATAAGCAAATAATTATACTATAATGCATTAAATGGAAACAGTATTGTGCACTGTTTTAAAGGGATGGGCTTGACCTACATATAATTCTCATTTCTGCCATTTCTGACTGTCTTGCCTTCAAGAAATTATCTCAGTTTTAAACATCTATTTCCACTTACTTAATAGGGAGAAATAATATTACCAATGTCATTGGGCTGTTGTTTTGGATCAGTGTGTTGAAGATTGTCAAATCCTCCTACTTTACTAGGAACAAGCTTGTACTTAATGTCGAAGATAGAAATAAACAAGGTGGATAACAGACTTAAACCTAAGGCTGAGCAATCTTAGTAGACATATTTATAACTTTTTCTCTCCAGATGGGACCAGAGGAGTATATGCCTCTGAATAGGTTGAGTTTTCTTCCATAATTTAATGCTGCCCCTGATACAGAGGCATGCCTATTACTTGTAGTTTTCCGGGAAGGTCTGAGGCTTTTCAATATTTGTGCACATGTTTAAGGGAAACTGAGTAAGGGGGATAGGATAGAACAATTAGCAAATTCATGGATTTGATAGCTTGCCTTCATTAAAGCCAATATTGTTCTTATTTATTGATTGCTTTTGATGATTGGATATCTATGAATTTCAGAAAGTGTGTTAGGTTGGAATTTCATTTTTCCACTTTTGATAGTTTCATGTACTTATCATCAAAACATAGGGTCTTGTCTCTTCAGCCAAATAAATGGCAGTTTTTCTTAATGGAACTTTGAATAAAGCCCAAAATTATGAACTTGTTAATTGCTCTTTGCATCTGAATTTTACTTTCCTAAGGCATATGTGCTCACATAAATAAAAAGTTAATCTTTTATTCTTTATTCAGTTGTTATCCTTTAAGATCCCCTCTCTGCCCTTCCCTCCCTTTCCTGAATCTTTTCTTTCATCTTTACAGGCTTAGATTTTGAAAGGTTCTAGGTTCATTTTTGTCTGTTGATGCTTATATGAATGTTATCCTTTAATTTAGGCTATGGGTAGACAGAAAATTGGACTCTTAGGGTGAGAGAGTTAAAATCAAAGTTAAGGTTTCAGGGGATTCCTACACATGGGTGAAAAAAAAGCTCAATTTTAGGTTCCTAAACAAAGCATTTTGATTGGCACATGGAGACCCTTGCATGAACACAAACGTCCATATTTGAATATTTATAGAAGATAATCTGTCAAAATTACTGTTATTTTAATTTGTCAAGCTTGGCTGATTGCCGCAGTTAGATGTTACTTGAATTCAAGATGAGGAACTGTAAATATGTTCTGGTGTGGAACATGCTTTTTGTCCTTGAAGCTGTTTGAATATTCCTTCCTCTACCCACTACCTACTCTCCACCCCCTTTTTAAACTGTGGGGCCTTTTTTGTATTAGCTGAACTTTCATGTTATTTTTTTTTAGGGGAAAATATTAGAGTAATAGCTGTAAATATTTTTAAAAACATCCTTTTTACTAAATGTATGGACAGTTATTGATCAGGAATTATTTAAATAATTTCAACTATTAGTCCAGTCTTTGTTTCAGGAGGGCTGTCCTTGGAGAATCAAATCTAGGAATATTTATCTCATTTGAATGGCTTTGTGTGAGATATGTTTCGTGTTAACAACAAAGAAAATGTATACTTCTAGATAATTAACATTTCCCCATTCTTTTATCTTATTTTGAACAGCTAATAATTTTAGTGACCCAGATTCAAGCTATGATACCTTTCTTTGGAAATACCATGTGGTTTCATCAGCTTCTTATGTTCTAGGGCAGGAGTAGGGAACATTTTCATGTTGGAAGTCCGTATTATTTTAGCTGTAATCAAATAAGGCCACAATCAAGAAACTTCAATTAGGTGTACTTAAAAATGTACATTATTTTGTAAAAATCTAACAACTATGTACTTAATAATTTCAAAGTATGAAAACTATTTGTTAATTTTATAGTTAACTAACCTTTTAATGACTTTGCTCTGTTTTATGGTGGAAAGCATTTGAATATTTGGTTGCAGCATGGAGGTCCGTCCGCAGTTTCAGTTGATCTGCTAGATGGGTATCAGTCATTTGTTTTAGTTTTACCTTTTGATTTGACATGATATCACACAGAAATGCATTCCTATAGAAATCTTATTTCAATAATTTACATTGCTGATTTTGTTCTTCATAAAATTTAACTATCTGTTCTCCAAGATAAAATTTTGGCTGTGTTAGCTGTCTCTGTGATAGCCAACGCACTTTAGAATGGTATGACAAATCCACAATGAATACCTCCTCATTCAACTTTAGCATGTTACAAAACTGAGTATGCCATGTTGCATTTGCAGGAATATAGTTAACAATACTTATGACTTGTTGCACAGTATCACTTAAAATAGTAGCTTTAGCACAGAGATTTTGCTGATGCAAGACATAATGAAAGGAAATGAGAACATTTGGATTTATTAATAGTTTTTTTTTTAATCTGTGCAATAAAACCTTCATGTTTTCCTGTCATGGAAGGTGCATGGTCTGTACATACACTCACTAAATTTACCAAATTCAGTCCAACTTCATGACATTTATCTTTAAAGTTGTTGAAGATACTTATTCCCTGTGTTCTGTTGGCAAGAGTGCCCACAGTAACTGTTCATAGCAAAAAACAGCTTCTGTTATGACCTGAATGAAGTATAAAACCTCAGTAGTATCAGTTGATTCATCCAAAGCAATTGAGTAATATATATTTTCCTTTTGAAGTATTGCATGAAGTTGTTCTGTTAAGTTGAAGGCAATTCATACCAGTGGTCAGTTACGGTTCTCCTTGAAAGAGGCAGTTGTTTGTACTTTAAAATGTCATCAGGGTCTAAGCATCCCACAACTTTGATAATGTGTTCTTTTGCAATTTCTACATCACTGAATCGCTTCCCTTTTTTCCTGAGTATTACAAGCTACTTTATAAGTTGCTTCAGTGGCATCATTTTCAGCTCTTGTTGCTGCTTGAAAGCATTGTCTTTGCTTTTGCTTTTCATCTTTTAATTTCTGCAATACAACGTTTTGCACCTCTCCCTCTAATTTAAAATATTTGTGGTCCTTAGGAGTGTTAACAGTGGTCCCCAACCTTTTTGGCACTGGGGACTGGTTTCATGGAAAATAATTTTTTCCACAGTTGGGGGATGAGGGTGAAGCAGTGGAGGAGGAGTCAGAGCTCCGGTGGTGATCCGCTAGTGATGGGGAGTGACTGTAAATATAGATGAAGCTTCGCTCAGCTTGCTGCTCACCTCCTGCTGTGTGGCCTGGTTCCTAAGTTTCACGGAAGATACTTTTTCTGCAGAAGGGTGGGGGACAGATAGACCTCTGTGGCCTGGTTCCTAACCGACCACGGACCAGTTCCGGTCTGTGGTCTGGGGGTTGGGGACTGCAGTGTTATAATACTGATGAGCATTGAATTTCCTTAATATTGATATTGCAGTGTTACAAAGCAAGCAAATCATCTTATCTTTAGCAGAAACAAGATAATATTGCAGTTCCCGATCCTCATTAAAAAATCTGTTTTCTCCCTTCAGCACTCTCTTGGTCTTCTTTGACATAATGGACTGTTAAGCAGACAGCATTAAAAAATACTGTGGAGCTGTGCAACTATTCACAAATCCCATTTCAAACAGAAACACAGTACACCGTTGTCAAAAGCTGATAACAGATTGGCGTACTTGACCCGCATAAACTCTGACCAACCAGCCTTATGTGGTAGTGGCACCAGTCAGGTGGGGGAAGCTAGAACTAAAACATGAGCCTAGCAGCCGTCAATTTAGCTTAATGGCTTACTAATATTCTAATTGTGCTGGTCAGTCTGGAAGGATTATTTCTTTGAAACTTATTTATTCTTTGGTATTTTAAGTATGGTCATTTTAAAAATAAAATAAAAATATAAAGGATGAACAAAGATGTTTTAATGAAAGTAAAAGGATTTGTTCCATAAAATTTGGATTTGGTCAAAAGGCCCCACTTAAGGACCTAGAAGGCCACATGTGGCTTTAAGGCCGCAAGTCCCCACCCCTGTTTCAGGGGAAGGAAGGTAAGCCATTTTTCTTACTTAATATTGAAATAACTGTTAATTAATCAATTTTTTCTTTTTTTAAAAGCCAGAAACTGGTCAAGTGCGACGGCTTACTCCTGTAATCCCAGCACATTGGGAGGCTGTGAGAGGAGGATCACTTGAGGCCTAGAGTTCAGGAACAGCATGGGTAACATAGTGAGACCTACCTCTCTACTAAAAGTTAAAAAAATTATCCAAGCCTGGTAGTATACACCTGTAGTCCCAGCTACTCAGGAGATGGAGGCAGGAGGATCCCTTGAACTTAGAAATTCAAAGGTTACGGTGAGCTGTGATTGCACTGAAGACTATATTCAGTGCTCCATTTGCACAGCTATCGTGTTTTACATAGCCATTGTCACCTCTATAGTTTATTTTTAAATACATAACCACCTGACATGTCTAGATAGTCTTAATTTTTTTGTTGTTTCTCATGGTTTCATTTCTTTATCTCTTGTAAACTGACATAATTGAATATGTTTTGTTGTTTATTACTTTAGCTAGAAACTATGTCAAGTACTCTCAGTTTTATGTAGATATTGCCTTTATTTTGGAGTCTCAGGAATATATTTTATATTTAAAAAATTAAGAGTGGAGCTTTTTTTTGGAGTATTCTTTCCTACCTTTCACAAGCATCTATCTTTATTCTCATTTGACAATTTATTTTGCTGGATATTTTTTCTAGATCTTATATAAATTACTCACTTGTTTTAGTACCTTTCTTCATTCTTTCTGTGACCATATCCAAGTAATTTCCCATGAGGTCACCCTAAGGCCTCATTTTATCTTCCTAGGAAAACTTATTTGTCCAACTCTGTGGCTGTCTTATAGCTGGATAGCAAAATTATTAGTAATTCTTTAAGATGTTATCCTTTTGTTACCCCAGCTCCTAATGGTTCACCATCTGTTCCCTGTGTAAAGGGTTCAGAGATGTCTTTTCTGTTTAATGCATCACAGATATGTAAATAATAATAAAATTTATATATATGTATAATATAGATATTGCTAATATGTTCTCTTGGGTCTGAATATTCTGATATTCTTGCTAAGTTTGGAAGCTTATTTGCAACAGTGCTTTCAAATTTCTTAAGGTGAATTAGATAGTGTGTTCACTTTACCTTTTACTAGCATGTTTTTGGTTAAGTATGTTAAAACTCAGTTGAGTAAAATTTAAGCTAGTAATATATAAAGTAATAAGCCATTTCTCTGTGTGATTTGAAAAAAAATTTAGCTCTTTTGGGGGTATGAGTATAACAAAGAGCACTATACAGTGGACTAAGATTTCCCAAGTAAATTAACTTTTCTTTTTTTGAGACAGAGTCTCACTCTGTTGCCAGGGCTAGAGTGCTGTGGTGTCAGCCTAGCTCACAGCAACCTCAAACTCTTGGGCTCAAGCGGTCCTTCTGCCTCAGCCTCCTGAGTAGCTGGGACTACAGGCATGCATCACCATGCTGGCTAATTTTTTCTATATATTTTTAGTTGTCTAGCCAATTTCTTTCTATTTTTAGTAGAGATGGGGTCTTGCTCTTGCTCAGACTGATCTCAAACTCCTTAGCTCAAATGATCCTCTGGCCTTGGCCTCCCAGAGTGCTAGAATTACAGGTGTGAGCCACCACGCTCGGCCTCAAACATTGATTTTAAAAAAGTGCTTACACATTTCTCTTTACCTCAAGTTTGGCATAATGAATGAAAGAGGTATAGGAGTGACAGACCTTTTAATGAAACCTAGCTGGCATTCTTTCATTCAGTGGCTCCTAGAAATATCTCATACAACTCTGTTTCAGTGGAACAAAGTTTGAAAACTAATAAATATTAATCATTTATGGCCTGGCTGATATTTGGTAATTATTGACCTGAGCTCCAGATGCATCTCTGTCTTATTATTCTTTTAAGTGATATTAATGAAGAACAGAAACAGATGAGAAAGGATGTTACGAAAAGCTCAGCCACTTGTCCGTGACACCGAATCAGAAGAATGAGGACAAGTGGTTTGGGGAGGAAGGGAAGTGAGTTTACTTTGCCAACAAAGGAGGAAAAATGGTAGACCTTCTCATCTCAAAATTCAAATTTCCTGAACATGGGCAGAAATACAGAGCTTTTAAAGGGAAGTTTCTCAGCTTCAGGCTGAGAAACCATAGTTACTGTGGTTAACTATTCTAATCATCCCATCTCTGCGGAGGACAAAGCCTTTGAACTTTGCCAACTGCCCACCTGGGGGGCTGGCACCACCTGGGAGTTTTAAGGGAAGACTTAACTTGCCTCAGGGATGCAGGCCAGGCTACAGTTCCCAAAAAGAGTGGGGGAAGTTTTAAAGAGACAGAAATTTCTCTCCCTCTTTTTTTTTCCCCTTACAAAGACAGGGGACAATTTGTAAAGGAAGAGAAAAGTTTAACTGAATTTAGAAGGCTAGTAGAAGATAGTCACACATTGCTTAGTGACAGGGATATGGTCTGAGAAATATGTCCTTAGGTGGTTTTGTTATTGTGTGAACATTGTACAATGTACTTATACAAATCTAAATGTACTTACACTACACATCTAGCCTATACTCCTAGGCTACAAACCTGTACAGCATATTACTGTACTGAATAATACAGGCAATTGTAATGTTACTCCCCAACTGGGTTGTATTGCCTATTGCACAGAGGAGGGCCGATACACTGAGACAGCAGAGGTTGTAGCAGAGAAAGAATTTATTACTGTGGGGTGTTGAATGAGGAGCCAGGAGAAGTTTCTCAAATCTGCATCTCTGAGAATTTGGAGATTAGGGTTGTTAAGGATGGTTTGGCAGGCAGGAGACTAGGGAATTGGTATTCCTGATTTCTTGGGTTGAGGGTGAAATCACAGGGGTATAGAAGTTCTCTTCTTGGGCTGAGTTAGTTCCTGGTTGGGGGTTATAAGACCAGTTGAGTCAGTTTCTTGCCATGGGCCACTGGTTGGGTCAGTTGGTGCACTGGAATGCGAGTCTGGAAGATATCTCAAACACCAGCCTTACATTCACAAGGGTATTGCTGCCTATGGGAGCAATTAAGAAAGCTAAGAATCTTTATGACTGTAGGGATAAGGGGAAACTTACCCTTTCCCCCTGAAAGTTTGCTGAAATATCAACTCACAATTAAGGCAGATTAATAAGAGAAATGTTTATTTACCAATACCATGCGCATGGGTGAGAATCACATAGTGATTACCCAATGTCTCAATGAAGTTCAAATATTTTTATACATGCCTGTTAGAGGGAAGGGGGAAAATGAGTAGTATAGGTAGATAAGGGGTTGCTGGGGAAGATGGATGGATGGGAAAATAGATTGACTTGTAAATTCACCTGAGAGACAGATATTATGTTTCAAACAATTTGGTCCAGGTTTGGTTGCATTCTGGAATATATTGAGATAACAGGGAGAGGAAAGGAAGTCAGTTGCCCCTTTTGATCTTTTGATCAGGTCACTCAAACAGAGGGAAAGCCCCTTCCAGTGCTCTTTGATCTCAGTTGGCCTTTAATTCAAAATATTCTTTATACCAAGGAGTCATATTTTGGGGTGAAATTTCCTAAGCTCCTTTGTGACCAAAAACTGTGTGACTCCTAAGTGGTAAGCAATTATAGGAAAGCAAGCTAGGAAACAATGGCTGGTTATTTTTTTAAACTATGCCTATCCTTGCATAGTTCAGGCCTCTAGCACAGTTCTCACCTTGCAGCTCTTTATTAATTTTATAAAGGGAAGTTTTAATAACACAATGGTAAGTATTTGTGTATTTAAACAGAAAAGGTACAGTAAAAATATGGCATTATAGTCTTATGGGACCACTTGTATATGTAGTCTGTTGTTGACTAAAATGTCATTATGCGGCCCATGACTGTACTTAGTGTGACAAATTGATGAACATTCTAAAGGAGAGATGAAAGTGACTTTGTTTGATTTTTTTGTTTGAAATGGTGGTGGTTCTTTCCCATTCCAAGACCACCCTTTTCTTCCTGCTTTTTCTTTCCTTTAGAGCTAGGCTAGTGGGGAGCATGATCGTAGGCTTAAATTAGTGGACTGTAGGGACATTATATAGGATGGGGAGAAATTGTCACTCAATGTGGTGTTTCCAGTCATTTTCATCTGGTTCAAGAGGGGGTCCGATTCTTTGCAAAGTTATTCTAATGACATAAAGCATTCACAGTGTTTTCCTACTGGATTAATATTGAGTTGACATCTATTAATATTTGCATGCCAAATACTTTGTCATCGTTATCATTTGGCATTTATTCACTAGCCTCAATATACTCTGCATTAATTGTCACCTATAAATATCCTATTCCTTGCTTTAGAGGGAGCATCTTAAAAGGAAGCTAATGATGGGAAACACAGCCTTTTTTCACAAAGGTGGCTGCCTGGGAGCCTTCCTGTAAAGACCTTTGTTTAAGCATTGCAAAATTATTCTTTGAATGGTTCAGATAGGGAATGATAGTCTTGTAAAACAGGGCCTTAAAAACAACTGTCAGGTAGACTCATGATAATGACTCTATAGGGAATTAACATAGATACGATTCTCTGAAGGAATTGGAAATCTTATTAAATTAGATCAGTGAAATTATTCCCTTCTCTGTAGAATATAAAAATAAAATCAAAAACTAAAATAAGACAACAGACAGACTTCCCATCTTGGATCACAGCTAGTAGTGGTTTGAGGACAAAATCTGTCAATGTATCAATGGTTTGTGTCTTGTCTTGGCTACTGAGCAGATGTACGAAGCTTAGTCAAGTCAAATCACTTCTTACCTCAGTTTTCTCATGTTCGAAATGGAGATAGTGCCTATGTTAATGGAAAACAACCCAAAACTCTATAAGGTAATTTAAAGAGGTTTATTCTGAGCTGAATATGTGTGACCATGGCTTGAGGAGTCATGCCCAAAAAGTCTTGAGCAAGTGATCCCAAGGCTGTCAGGTTACAGTTTGGTTTTATACATTTTAGGGAGACAAGAATTGTAAGTAAATCGTAAATCAATAAATGGAGGGTGTACATTGATTTGGCCAGAAAAGGTGGAACATCTCTTCATTATTGTTTAAAGAAGTAAAGCTTTGTCTAAAGGCTTGGAATGTTTTAAGATAAAGAAGTCTGTTAGTCAGAGACAAACCACAATATAACCACTCAAGTGGTCCCTCAAGCATGTTGATGGCTTGCAGGTGATTTAACCTTTGTGCTGTATGGCCTTAGGGCTGTTAATAATTTAGTATCTTATTGTCACAAAGATTCTGTTTTGTCAATATTGTGATCTCTCGTGTTTACATTAATGCTGGTCATTTGTTGCATCCAAACTCGAAAAGAGAGGAGGTATAACTAGGTGTGCCTCATCTCCCTTTCCTTCATGGTCAGAAACTCAATTATAAGGTTTTTCTGGGATCCTGTTGGCCAAGAGAAGGTCTGTTCATTTGGCAGGGGGGCTTAGGATTTTATTTTAGTTCACACCTACCTTACAAAGCAATGATGAGAATTAAATGAGGAAATGTGTGCAAAAGTATGTTGCATGCCTGATCCCTGATCTGTATTTGGCATGCACCAAGTATTCTCTTCCTCCTTCCTTTTGGCATCAGTAATGTTTAGATCCCAATCCTTCCTTGAATTTAGCAGTTACTAGTTGTAGGATCAAATTATTTTGTTTTTCTGAACCTCATTTTCTTTTGACATAAGGTCAGTAATACCTACTTTATAAAGTGGTGGTCGAAATTCAGTTCCTAGTATATTCCCCGAAATTTTTGTTGAATCTGAATCTGAATGTTAAATTGATAAAAACTTACATGAATAGGTGGGTTTTGCTAGATAGATCTTTTAGATACAAAAACCACAGTATCTTTTTAAAGAATATATAGCAGGAGGAACATAATAAGGAAAAGTAAATCTCTAGAGTGTTTTTGTGGGGAATTCTACAGTACCTTATTGTGTTACCCTTAATGTAATTCATCGGGATAGTAAGGAAATTATGGACTCAAAGGATTTATTTTCACTTGAAATAGTACCTGTGGAAGGAATATACAAAGTTAGGAAGTCAGACACCTGAACATACTTTTTCTTTGCTTTTATTCATTTTAACTTAGGTGACTTTAGATTTTAATAAAATTTCAGTATGCAATAATGGTTTTGTGGGCACAAACTAGAAAATAAATCTGATAAATGAATCATGTTAAATGAGTTATGAATTAAATCAATATTATTATGGAGTTTAACTGTGTGTTAAATCAATATATTAATAATTTCTTTGACATAAGCACAAAATAGAAATCAATGTACATGTGGTATATTGTATTGAAGGGTTACAAAGTGATGAACTAGGGAGTTTGTATTTTTAAGGATGTTGTAGTTCCATGAATTTTGATTTGATTTGTTTGAATGTTAATCACTTTCATAAATAACCAGCAGAATGCCACTCTTTGTGTTTTGTAACAGTTTGAGTCAGCTTTTGTATATATTCAGATAAATGTAAATTTTAACTTATTTTCTTGTTTCCAAAGTTTAGGAGATAATTTAGCATACTGTTTGCTAGTCACTTTAAAGAAATCCAAGTTTAGCTGGGCTCAGAGAGGTGAGCCTGTGGTTCCAGCTACTCAAGAGGCTGAGTGGGAGGATTGCTTAAGTCCCAGAGTTCCAGGCTGTAGTGTGCTATAATTACATATGTGAATAGCCACTGCACTCCAGCCTGGGTAACATCGCAAGACCTTGTCTCTAAAAGTATCTCAGTTTGTCATTTTATTTGACATGTTATGGCTCCTGATTAGACACTTGTTAACCACCCTGAAAAAGTTGCACAGTGTAGTCTTTGCAGGCATATAGTTCTTATCCCTAAGGAAAAGGGTAAAAGAAAAGAGAATCAAACCTTAATTGCAAAAGCATTAAGTGCAGACAAACTTCTGCTGAGAAAATGGAGATGAATTTATGTGTGACTGTTAAAGAAAGACATATGGACATGTTGATTACAGCCATGTTTAAGTATTTTTGTTATAGGCAAAGAGTTTGCAGAATTACAGCAAATGTATTAAAGGTACTGCTGAAATCAAAATAACTTTATTTTTCAAGTATTTTTTTGTATGGTGTTTGTTTTGGAAGGAAACATACTTAAATATAAAACTGAGTAGTTATTTTTATAACTGCTTTATTAATTTAATGTTAAGAACTATTAGAATTCTATGATTTTAATTTATGAAGTATTATTAGGCAAATCATTCTTAAAATGATATCATAGTGATACATATGTGCGGAGAGCACTGGCCACATTCCCCGCACATATTCCACCCCCTCTTTTATTGTGGTAAATATACATAACAAAATTTCCCATTTAACCATTTTTTAGTGCATATTCAGTGACATTAAATGCATTTACATTGTTGTGATATCATCACCACTGTCCATCTCCAGAATGTCTTTATCATCCTGAATTGAAACTCTGTAGCCATTAAATAGTAACTTCCCATTCCTCTTTATCTCCAGCTCTTTTAATTACTATTCTACTTTTGTCTTTCTGATTTTGACTATTCTAGGTATGTTGTATGAGTTGAATCATACTTCATATGTTCTTTTGTGACTGATTTATTTCACTTAGCATGGCATCAGGGTTCATCCACGTCGTAGCATGTATCAGAAATTTCACTCCCTTTTAATTTTTTTTTTTATTTTAGAGACAGAGTCTTGCTCTGTTGCTCAGACTAGAGTGCAGTGGTGTGATCATAGCTTACTGTATCCTCGAACTCCTGGGCTCAAATGATCCTTTCTCCTTAGCCCCTCCTCACTAGCTAGGACCATGGTCACCCGCCACCATGCCTGGCTAATTTAAAAAAAAATTTTTTTTGTAGCGACAGAGTCTTGCTGTGTTACCCGGGTAGTTCTTAACTCCTGATCTCAGGTAGTCCTCCCACCTTGGCCTCCCAAAGTGCTGGGATTTCAGGTATGAGCTACCATTTTGGCCTTTTTAAGGCCAAATAATATTTCATTGTATGTATATACCACATTTTGTTTGTCCATTTATCCCTCAGTGGGCATTTGGGTTTTTCCTACCTTTTGGCTATTGTGAATAATGCTGCTGTGAATATTGGTGTGCAAGTATCTGTTTGAGTGTGGTAATATATTTTTGTATATATTGTAACAGAATTTTGTTACCCAAAATATTTTAATTTAAATGGACTAGTTAGTACATATCTGAATTTTCAGTGATATCAGTGAACATTTATTGACTACCTTGTATATTCTAAGTATTGGGGACATAAAAGAGTTATAACAGCATGATACTATTATTTTAAAGTGTTATAGCAGAATTGACCGGGAATAGACCGAGAGGCACACAGAAGTATAGCAAAACAGGTTTTATTACGCCGACGGGCTCAGAGGGGACTCACCACCAAATTCTGAGCCCCGAACAAAGAACATAGCAGTCTTTTATACATTTTGCTTAGGGAGGAAGAGGGGGTGGGGTATGGTTACATTGTGGTTATCTTTAGTGGGGCAGGGTTCTGAGCAACCTTAGTGCCTGGTACGGAAATTGCTGCTGGTGATTTATGAGAGCGACAGCTGCCGGGAAAGGTTGTGAGGGTGGAAGCCTGGTAGTGGAATTTTCCAATTTTCTACTTCAAAAGAATTTTGCTGTCTAAAAAGAATAATAGGGTATGTTTATAAAAACACAATACCTGGTAGCATATGCTTTTTGAAGCTGGAGAGATATCCAAGCTCTTATTGAAACCAACATCCTCTCTCACCAAGATTTTTGCTTGTTATCCTAAACATATAGGAACCAGAATACATGGCCATAATCAACATATGCCTATTTCATTCATATGCATTTAACATTCAAGCATAAATTTAGGGTGATCATATTAAAATGGAAATTGGATCATGACATTTCTTTAAACAGTCTTATAGGACCTTATCTTTAGGTGGCTGACATTCCTTCTCCCAAACTCCCACCTTGATTTTGACCTCATCTTCTATCCCCACATCTACCTTGAGCAGGATAATTCTTTGCTGTGGATACATTTCTAATGTGTATAGATTGGCTTAAGAGTAAATGAGCTAAGAGGCCAAAGGAAGAATGTCTCTAGGTTCTTTCTAGGTTTGTGATGCTAATTTAATCTCTATACTATCTGTATTTTGCAAATGAAAGAAAACAGGGTAAGCACATCTAGAAGTTTCTCAGCAGCTCTGTTTCTTGTACTGATTTTAAAGGTCAAAACATCGAAATAAAAACATTTTGGTATGTGTTGGTGTTTCAGTGGTTCTTTTTCCCCCTCGTTCAAAGTATTTTTCATGGAAAAGCAAAATAAATCTTTTATGAATTCAGTTACAACTTTGCAGTTTAATTGGACTTTTAGGATTTTTCCGTATGTGCCGACTGGACCATTTGGAGTTTAGCACTGTTATATTAGCATGAGAATGCTCCTACTCTTAATTTCCACTGCACTGTTAGAGAGACCAACGAAAAACATATCCAGCTATTAGATTCACATTCCCTTTGAATGATATTTTGAAGCTCAAAAAGAACTTTTAAAAACACAGCTAAGCAGACCTTCCAAAAGGTAGCATTGTAATACTGGTTTTTTTCCCCCTCCATATTCATCTACTTGGTTCCCCATAGTGATCCGGAACTGTGAGTGATAAAGGCTCATTACTCTGTAGTGTTATGTGGCCCTAAAATTAAAAGTTTGTTCTCATAGCCGTCAGCCTCTGAATTTGGTGATATTGTAAGACTCTTTGTTACTGAACTAAACTGGGGTCCGCTCACCTAGGCACAGTAAAGCTAGACACTGACACTGAGATTTGCAGTGGGAAAAAAAGGGCATTTATTGCATGGGCAAGGGGAGCCGGTACCTAACACTTAACATGCAAATTCCCCAGTGGCTTACAAACAAGGGTTTTTTTTTTTTTTTTTTTTTTTTTAGAAAGAGTCTCACACTTTTTGCCTGGGCTAGAGTGCCGTGGTGTCAGCCTAGCTTATAGCAACCTCAAACTCCTGGGCTCAAGCGATCCTCCTGCCTCAGCCTCCTGAGTAGCTGGGACTACAGACATGTGCCACCATGCCGGACTAATTTTTTTCTATATAGTTTTAGTTGTCCGATTAATTTCTTTCTAGTTTTAGTAGGGACGGGTCTCGCTCTTGCTCAGGGTGGTCTTGAACTCCTGAGCTCAAGCAATCTGCCCGCCACGGCCTCCCAGAGTGCTAGGATTACAGGCATGAGCCACCAAGCCTGGCCCAAACAAGGGTTTTTAAAGGCAGGGGCACATAGAGAAATTGCAAGCAAAATGGTAAACCAATATATGGAGGTTAAACATTGGTTTGGCCTGTGGGTGTGGCTCTTTCCAGGTCCCTCAGGAAATTTAGAAGAAAGAAGGGCAGTCAGCCTTCAGTCCTGAGTTCCCTCTTATCTTAGGTCTTTGTGATAGAGGTTTTTATGTCTGTTGGGAGTTTCTGAAAAACAGCTCAAGAACAACATGTTTAGATGTTATCTTTTAGTTTCTATAGGGAACCAAAATACCTTGTGGCTCTGGCTAGCTTGGGAGATTCTTGTTACTATTTTCCTTTATTTCCTTTATTTCCAATACTTCTGTAATTGTTTCTTTTGTTTTACCAAGACCACTGCTGCTATTTAAAAATAATAAGCTTTAAAATGTAATTGGATAAATTTATTTTTAACTTAATATCTGTATCAGTAAACATATTATAGTTATTGGTTGATGTTCCATTGTCCTATAAGTGTACAATATATCTACATTAAAGAATTCTGCATTTTCTAACTGGAAGAATATAGTTAACCAGAGGGAAATACTTTTAACATTCAATGTTTACCTTTAACATTTACTATTTACTCAAAGGGTAAACACTCAAAAGGTATAGTTTTAAAATGAACAGTAATATTTTGAAACATGTATAAGGCCAGGTATGGCTCATGCCTATAATTCCAGTGCTTTGGGAGGTCAAGATGGGAGGATTGCTTGAGGCTAGGAGTTTTTTAGAGCAGCCAGGACAATGTAGCAAGATCCCATCTGTACAAAAAATAAAAAAATGTGTAAATGATAGGAAAACATTTAACACTAATTTTAATTTTGTTTTGGAGGTACTTTGAGGCATGTCTGCATAATTAAATGATGGAGAACTGAAAACTTTTTAGCTTTTATGTGTATTTAAAAACTTAATTTGGATGTAGTTATTAATAAATATTAGATTGAACTACCTTTTTTACATGAAGATTTGTTTTGGCTCTATTCTTTGCTTATTATGACTACTGACTTTCTTAATTTTGAAGAGAAAAGACATGCTTTTTGGGAGTCCTGATTATATCTAGTCAATATTATTAATTTCCATAGTAGAATAGGGCCTATTAAATTATTACTATTTTCTTCTTAATTTCTTTCAGTAACTTGCTGTTTTTGTCAGGATAAATTAGTGGATTAATCAAAAATGTTGCCTTCTATACATAATTGCTTATAACAAACTCATTTTATTAGAAATGATATAGCAACCTTACTATTTTTTCTTTATAGAGACGTGGTCTTGCACTGTTGCCCAGGCTAGAGTGCAGTGGTGCAATCATAATTCTCTGTAACCTTGAACTCCTGAGCTCAAGTAATCCTCCCACCTCAGACTCCAAAGTCGCTGGAAATACAGGTTTGTGCCACCAGGTCTGGCTATTTTATTTTATTTTTTGTAGAAAGGTAGTTTCACTATGTTGCCGAGGCTTGTCTTAAACTCCTGGCCTCAAGTGATCTTCCCGACTGGGCTTCCCATAGTGTTGGGATTACCTCTGTGAGCCACTGCACTTGGCCACACCCTTATTTTTTTATTCTCTGTAAGAACATGTTGAGTGGAGTTTCAAGCCATATATGATTCAGTTTGAAAACTGTGTCTCTGGGTCTCTTTAAGTTTTTGAATAATATTAAAAATGGTTAACACTGCTTAGTTGCAAATAAAAGTATTGAGTTGAGCATGGTGGCCTGTGCCTGTAGTTCCAGCTAGTGGGGAGGTTGAGGTGGGAGGACCCCTTGAGCCCAGGAGTTTGAGCCTGCAGTGAGTGAGCTATGACTGTTCCACTGTACTGCAGCCTGGGAGATAGAGAGACCCTGTCTCTTAAAAAAAAGTTTTATTTTTGAGACCACATAGTCCTTTGAATTCTGAAACATCAAATTTGAAATAAATCTTTTGTATTTTCTAGATACTTAGCTATAAAATCTTTAAAAACCATATATTTAGCTATAAAATCTTCAGAAACTTTGAGCATATAAAGCAAAGGCATCAGACTATAAACCTTGAAGGGTGATTTTAGATCTCTTTCTGTTTTACTGTTTTACTTCTGAAAAAATAAGATTACCTGTTACAAAGATAGGGTCTCACTGTGTTACCCAGGCTGGACTTGATCTCCTGGGCTGAAATGATCCTCCTGCTTCAGCCTCCAGAGTAGCTGGGGCTACAGGTGTGTGTCACTGTGCCTGGCTAGTACATCTCATTTTGTTTGTTCTCATTTTTTAAAGTGAGCTAGTTTATAATATGGAGAATAAATCATCTCGTTAGGTGTTGACTCTCTTCTAGTATAAAAATACGAATCTTATTTAGCAATACCATTCTATTTTAAATGCTTTAAATGTTTAAAAAAATTATAAGAAAGGAATTATAGAACAATTGGAACGAAATACCTAAATGTATACCATAAACATGAATGATAGCATTTATAATTGATATTTTAAATTGTTACGTGAAGACACGTACATAAATGTCCAAAAGACCATCAAAATGGCTAAATAGTAGAGAGGAGAGCTTTATTGGTGTATGGTTTGCACACCACGAAGAGATAGTCTCCAGTATGGGCTGAAGGTACTCTTTCTTTGAAGAGGGGAAGGATAGTTTGGGTTTTATGCCTCACAGAATCGATATCATACATATTCAGCAGGTTTGGGGGAAATGCTGTATGTATTTGTGAGGGGAGCCAAGTGTATGTGCAATGGGTGCGTATATAACATACATCTCATGTTCACTTTAGGGCAGAGTTTTAGCATTAAATGAGGTAGAATTTGGCTCTTTATGTCAAAAGACGAACTGTAGGACACAAAGACAGTTTGTGTGCAGCCTCTATAAGCTGGCTAAAACTGGTTTAAGATTTGCAATAACTTATCAGAAAAGAATGCTTGCAAGGACCGTCCTCTGTCACAGAGTTATGGTGGTCTGAGTTGTAAATCAGCCTGATAGTTCCCATTATAGGAAGTTTAGCAAGGGTATGGTTTTTCTTACAGTTATAGGAATTTGGAAATTTGCTATGCACTTTTGTTTCCTTAACCTTAGGGCCCAAGTTAGTTGATAAAGGGGTGTTTATTTTAGTCTCTCAGATCATAAAAACGTATACATTAATGTAAATGATTTCTTATTTCATATACTTCTATAATATTTGTACTTTCCTTCATTGTACTCATTTATTCATTATTCAGCAATATTTATTAAGTATGTGCTGTATTCTAGGCACTGTTCTAGACTTTGTATGAAAAGTGAATAAATTAGACACTATTCTACACTCTGAGTGGACTAGCGGACAAAACAGACAAATTACTGATCTAATGGAGTTTATATTCTAGCAGGTATACTGATACTAAGCAGGTACGTCAGATGGTGATAAGTGTTTTAGAGAAAAGTAAGTACATCAGGGAAGGTGATAGAGAATTTTTTTTTTTAAATAGAACAGTCAAGGAAGGTCGAGAAGATGATAACTGAATGATGCCTAGAATTCAATGAGAGCTGTGGGGATATTTGGGCAGATATGTTTCAGACATGTTCAAAAGCCCTCTGTTGAGTACATTCTCTGCATATTTAGAAGCATGAAAAATTATGCAATTATTCATTTCATATTTGCTTTCCTGATAGATTCTAAGATCCACTGAGAGTGGGGATTATCTCTGTCTTGCTCATTATTATATCCTTCACACACAGTACAGTGCCAAACATGTGGTAGGCAATGGGTAAATATAGATATTGAGTGGGAATTTTGGAGGAATCCTTTTTTAAAAAATTCTTAAATTTATTTTTATTTGTCTTGAAACAGAGTCTCTCTGTTGCCCCAAATAGAGTACAGTGGTGTCATTGTAGCTCACTGCAACCTCAAACTCCTAGGCCCAAGCTATCCTCTTGCCTCAGCCTCCCGAGTAGCTGGGAATACAGGCTCATGCTAATTTTTCTATTTTTAGTGGAGACAGGGTCTCACTCTTGCTCAGGCTGGTATTGAATTCCTGAGCTCAAGGAATCCTCTGTCCTTGGCCTCCCAGAATGTTAGGATTACAGGCGTGAGCCACCACACCAGGCCTGAATCCCTTTTTTTAAAAATTGATACTACCTAAATTATTTCAAGCCGCAAAGGTATTTATACATCATTTAGATCAACTCTGTTTGATGTTATGCATGAGAAAATAAGAGATTTAGTTACTTTTTCAATTTTAGAGATTTACCTTTATTCAGTAGAAAAAAGCATTTTATGTGGTAAACACTCCACAACCTGGGTTTATTAGAAAAAGTCACCAAATCAGTGAGTAAAGAACTTGATTCTGAATCAAGGTTAGGTCTTTGACATTGGTGGTAATTTCTCCTTGAATTATTATAATTAGAAATGTTGCAAGAAAACAAAGAACATTGGTCTGAAATGATTATTTGAGAAATACTAAGGTGTCCTGTTTGAGGAGTGTGTTAAATACAGGCGAGGAAAGGGATTCTAGAGCCAGCTATTAAATCTATAATCTCCCTGAGGGAGGAAATACTCCCTAATGCTGAAATGGTAGAAGACTTAGAAAAGCACTGCTGTGTGAACTGGCATATAGCTTGTTTTACTGTTGGAAAGAGAACTCAGACTCCAGGGATGGTCAGGCTGCAGGTGGAGTAGAGGGTGTTGTTAATGAACTCCCCTACCAAAAGACATAATGCTTTTCTATGGAGAATAGAAAGGAACAAGAATGGGGACATCTGAGACAGCCATGCTTGACTTGGAGGCAGGTAGGCCATAAACTTCATCAGACTCTTCATTTTTCACTTCTCTGTCCAGAGCTCTTTAGATAGAATGCCTTCTAAAAGTCATAGTTAGTTAGTAGTAGCATCCTTGCGGTGGTAAAGAGTTTTATCTCTTGTTCTAACTCTAATCCATTGATGGGGGATCCTTTTCTGTCACATGTCTGATTTGTACGTGGAAAGGTGCTTGCTGTGGAAGACATCTTTGCAGTCTGGAATTAGATTGCTTGGTTGAAATTCATGTTTGACACTTGGCTAGCTGTGTCATTACCACTTCCCCCAGCTACCCCCCAATTTCACATTTCAATGCCCTGGTTTTCTTACGTGTGAGACATATTCCCATTTCACTATTCTTTATACCATAAACATTTTCTCTTGCATAGTGGGATTTTTCTCATAAATCTTCAAGTATACTACTCATTAAAAATATTGTTTCCTTGTTTTTTTTTATTTCAGCATAATATGGGGGTACAGATGTTTAGGTTACGTGTGTTGCCCTTCCCCCCCTCCCCCCCCAGTCCAAGTTTCAAATATGTCCATCCTTCGCGTGGTGCGCGTTGCACTCTTTGTGTATGCATATACCTGTCCCCTCCCCCCTCCCCCCTGCCCAACATCCAAGATGTTATTCTTATATGTGCACTTATGTGTTGATCAGTTAATACCAATTTGATGGTGAGTACATGTGGTGCTTGTTTTTCCATTCTTGAGATACCTCGCTTAGTAGAATGTGTTCCAGCCCTTTCCAGGAGTATATAAGAGGTGCTATATCACCATTGTTTCTTAAAGCTGAATAGTACTCCATGGTATACATATACCACAGTTTATTTATTCACTCATGTATTTAACTAAGGAAGTAAAAGACCTCTACAGAGAGAACTATGAGACATTGAGGAAGGAAATAGCAGAAGATGTAAACAGGTGGAAAACCATACCATGCTCGTGGATTGGCAGAATCAACATTGTTAAAATGGCTATACTA